>OVAP01002480.1:0-19308 GCA_900406295.1 Aurinia saxatilis
ATAATTATATCTATTAGAATTATTTGCTAGTATTAATTAATGATGCGTTTTTGTTTATATGAAAATGCGAAAAAATAAGAGATGAGGGTATTAATGTAACGCATAGCAGTTACGATAACAGTCTTATCGATTATTATAAAGACGAGTCGATGGAAAAATAAACTGAAATTGATCTAAATCTGACCTAATCTGAACAATTCTGTATAATTTTATTAGTGTGATTTGTAAATCCATCAGCATTTACAGACCAATATAATTATCGTTAAAATATATAAATTCAATCATCTAAAAAAGATTTAGCTACAATTGTCATAGTTTATCACACAAAACTAATCATCTTAAAAAAATTATCTAGAAAATTTAATATCATACCCTTAAAAAGATATACATATCTTTAATCATCTTAAAACCATCTACAAAATGTTATCTTTCATTAAATAAATTGCAATCATCTTAAATATTATCCAAAAAAATCTTATATTATTTTCCTTAAATAAACCCATCTAATTATTTCCCTTATAAACATATCTACAAAACTCTTATATTATTATATAATTCTTCTCTCAATCCATAAATATCCCCATTTTCATTCACGAATTAGGAAAGGAGAATAAATCACAACAATAATCACACAACATGTGTGATATAAAACAATTAAGACATAACGCGTAATGTACTCTTCATGGCCTGCATGATTTATGATTTAACGTTCGTTATTAAATGCCAATAGTAGTGCATGTTGATGTTTCAGTATTCGAATGTTTTCTATAGAATAAGATTACTTTGTTGGAGACACGAACCAACATTATTATACAACGAGTCAACTCACCTTCACCTTTTTATAAACTCACTGACTCGGTCAATCAAATTTTAGCACAAAAAACTCTCACACCTTTAAAAAAAACCAAAACTTTCCCTTTGGTTTCTCCATTAATATTCCGATTTTTCTTCTTCACCCACAAAAAAAAATTAAGTGTTTCTTTTTGTCTTGAATTGAAACAGAGCATAAGAATTGAAAACAGAGGATAAAAAACAGAGCCATTTTGAAGAAGAAGAAGAAGAAGAAGAAGCTGGAAGAAAGAGAGATTGAAGAAGGAGAAGATGGAGAGTTACTTGAATGAGAATTTTGATGTGAAGGCGAAACATTCCTCTGAAGAAGTTCTAGAGAAATGGAGGAATCTTTGTGGTGTTGTTAAGAACCCTAAACGTCGTTTTCGTTTCACTGCTAATCTATCTAAACGCTATGAAGCTGCTGCTATGCGTCGTACCAATCAGGTTTCTTATTTGCTTTTAGATTTAGAAGATTAGGTTAGAGAGAATCTAGAGATTATGGATCTTGATTTTAAGTTTCTAATTTTACAGGAGAAATTGAGGGTTGCTGTTCTTGTTTCAAAAGCTGCCTTTCAATTTATCTCTGGTGAGTTTTAAGATCAATTTTGTGTTGAAAGTTTGAATCTTTGATTTTGATTTTGTGGGAAAGTTTTGATTTTTGTTTGTTTGTTTGTTTGTGTGTAGGTGTGTCTCCTAGTGACTATGTTGTCCCTGAGGAGGTGAAAGCAGCAGGATATGAGATATGTGCTGATGAGTTAGGATCAATTGTTGAGAGTCATGATGTTAAGAAGTTGAAGTTTCATGGTGGAGTTGATGGGCTTGCAAGTAAGCTCAAGGCGTCTCCTACTGATGGGCTAGGTACTGATGCTACTGAGTTGTCGAAAAGGCAAGAGCTTTTCGGGATTAATAAGTTTGCGGAGAGTGAATTGCGGAGTTTCTGGGTGTTTGTTTGGGAAGCTCTTCAGGATATGACTCTTATGATTCTTGGTGTTTGTGCTTTTGTGTCTTTGATTGTTGGGATTGCTACTGAAGGTTGGCCTAAAGGTTCACATGATGGTCTTGGGATTGTGGCTAGTATTTTGTTGGTTGTGTTTGTGACTGCCACGAGTGATTATCGTCAGTCTTTGCAGTTCCGTGATTTGGATAAGGAGAAGAAGAAGATCACTGTTCAGGTGACGAGGAATGGGTTTAGGCAGAAGATGTCGATTTATGACTTGGTTCCTGGTGACATTGTTCATCTTGCTATTGGTGATCAAGTACCTGCTGATGGTCTTTTCCTCTCAGGATTTTCTGTGGTTATCGATGAGTCGAGTTTGACTGGGGAGAGTGAGCCTGTGATGGTGAATGCACAGAATCCTTTCCTTTTGTCTGGAACCAAAGTGCAAGATGGGTCTTGTAAGATGATAGTTACTACAGTTGGGATGAGGACTCAATGGGGAAAGCTTATGGCGACTTTGACTGAAGGAGGAGATGACGAAACTCCATTGCAGGTGAAACTTAATGGAGTTGCTACCATCATTGGCAAAATCGGTCTTTTCTTTGCTGTTGTTACTTTTGCGGTTTTGGTGCAAGGGATGTTCATGAGGAAGGTTTCATTGGGGACTCACTGGAGATGGTCTGGTGATGAAGCATTGGAGCTCTTGGAATACTTTGCTATTGCTGTGACAATCGTTGTGGTTGCAGTTCCTGAAGGATTGCCTTTAGCCGTGACTCTTAGTCTTGCGTTTGCGATGAAGAAAATGATGAACGATAAAGCTCTTGTCAGGCATTTAGCAGCTTGTGAAACTATGGGGTCTGCAACAACAATTTGCAGTGACAAAACCGGTACACTCACAACCAATCATATGACAGTTGTGAAGTCTTGCATTTGCATGAGTGTGCAAGATGTAGCAGGGAAAGGCTCTAGCTTGCAGTCAGAGATCCCGGAGTCTGCTTTGAAGTTGTTGATTCAGTCGATTTTCAATAACACGGGAGGCGAGGTTGTTGTGAACAAACACGGGAAGACCGAGATCTTGGGGACGCCAACAGAGACTGCTATATTGGAGCTTGGATTATCTCTTGGTGGTAAGTTCCAGGAAGAGAGGAAATCTTACAAAGTGATCAAAGTTGAGCCTTTCAACTCCACAAAGAAGAGAATGGGAGTTGTGATCGAGCTTCCCGAGGGGGGTCTGCGTGCTCACACCAAGGGGGCTTCCGAGATAGTTTTAGCTGCTTGTGACAAAGTTGTTAACTCTAGCGGTGAGGTTGTTCCGCTTGATGAAGAATCAATCAAGTATCTCAATGTTACAATCAACGACTTTGCAAATGAAGCTCTCCGTACTCTTTNAGAATCAATCAAGTATCTGAATGTTACAATCAACGACTTTGCGAATGAAGCTCTCCGTACTCTTTGCCTTGCTTATATGGATGTTGACAGCGGGTTTTCGCCAGATGAAGCCATCCCGGCTTCTGGATTTACTTGTGTAGGCATTGTGGGAATCAAAGATCCTGTTCGTCCTGGTGTTAAAGAATCTGTTGAGCTTTGTCGCCGTGCTGGAATCACTGTGAGAATGGTTACAGGAGATAACATTAACACCGCAAAGGCTATTGCAAGAGAATGTGGAATTTTAACTGATGATGGTATAGCAATCGAAGGTCCAGTTTTCAGAGAGAAGAATCAAGAAGAGTTACTTGAACTGATTCCAAAGATTCAGGTACTTGATGGTTTCTGGAATTAAAGGCTTGGTTGTTTTTATGAGTTTGCGAAACAAATTATGAAACTTTTCCTTTCTTCTTATACAGGTGATGGCTCGTTCTTCGCCAATGGATAAACATACACTTGTGAAACAGCTAAGGACAACATTTGATGAAGTTGTTGCTGTGACTGGGGATGGAACAAATGATGCACCTGCACTTCATGAAGCTGATATCGGATTAGCCATGGGAATTGCTGGAACTGAAGTGAGTAAATAAGAATTGTGATATGTCATTTGTGAGCTAAAAGAATCTAAACTTTTATCTTTCCAAAACCTTTTAGGTGGCGAAAGAGAGTGCCGATGTCATCATTCTCGATGATAATTTCAGCACAATCGTCACAGTTGCGAAATGGGGACGTTCTGTGTACATAAACATTCAGAAATTCGTTCAGTTCCAGCTTACTGTCAACGTCGTTGCTCTGATTGTTAACTTCTCTTCGGCTTGCTTAACCGGTTAGTAAAGAAACCAAAAGCTTAATTCAGTTTGTAATAAATTAGAATCTCGAATTTAACACAGCTCTTGGTAATAATCTTCAGGAAGTGCTCCTTTAACTGCTGTTCAACTGCTATGGGTGAACATGATCATGGACACACTTGGAGCTCTTGCTTTAGCTACAGAGCCACCGAATAATGAGCTGATGAACCGTCTACCCGTTGGAAGGAGAGGAAACTTCATCACCAATGCAATGTGGAGGAACATTTTAGGACAAGCTGTGTATCAATTCATTGTCATTTGGTTTCTCCAAGCTAAAGGGAAGGCTATCTTTGGTCTCGTCGGTCCTGACTCAACACTCATGCTAAACACTCTCATCTTCAACTGCTTCGTCTTCTGCCAGGTAAATAAAAAAACCGATATCCAATCCTCGAGCTAGAAGACTGTTTCTTGATTGGATTGTGACACGACTTTGGTCTTGAATTTCCAGGTGTTTAACGAGATAAGCTCCCGGGAGATGGAAGAGATCGATGTTTTCAAGGGAATACTAGACAACTACGTCTTTGTGGTTGTGATCGGTGCAACGGTGTTCTTCCAGATCATAATCATTGAATTCTTGGGCACATTTGCAAGCACAACACCACTCACAATAGTCCAATGGATCTTCAGTATCATCATTGGTTTCTTGGGTATGCCAATCGCCGCAGGATTGAAGAAGATTCCCGTCTGATTGAACCATCAAACTTAGCCCGAAAAACGGCTCTTTTAAAGAGAGCTCTTCTTATCTCCTAGACCAGTCTCTTCAAGATTTTAGAACATACAAGTTTTTGCCTATTGCAATAACTCTGTTTTTCATTGTTGATTTAAGTTTGATTAGGGGCTACTATATTAAAGACAAACTTCTGATTTTTTTTCTTTCTGATTCCTCCAATTTTTGTAAAACTCTCTGTTTCTTTAATATGAATTCTTCCTTTTTTTTAAGCTGTTGGAAACTTATTTTGGGTATCTATTGAATGAGAAAGGCTAAAAATTCAGAAAAGGACATTGAAGAAAACAAAGGAAACAAAAGGTTAAAATAAGGAAAAATGATTATTTGGGAACAAATTTGTTAGCTAGCCAGACTGTAAATTGATACCAAGAAGATCTCTCAATGAAGTCATTGTGGCCATATCGTGGAGCCTTTTCTTCTGACATCATCTTATCAGTCAAAACTGATTCCATGTAGCAATTCAAAAGCCTGTCTATCTCAAAATGTGTAATAAATATGACAAGAAACTGTTCTTTCGAAAAACATTTTTTTAATGTGTGATCAAATTTTTCATATAAGTGAAGTACAATAATCAATTTTTTTTATGAAAGTGAAGTACAATAATCTAAAGAGAAAATGTGAGTCACAAGATTGATAAAAAATCTGAGAGTGAGACTTTAGGTTACATGATCTAGTTTCTGCCTTTCTGGTATGGGAGTGTATAGAGGTTACATGATCTAGTTCCTGATATGGGAGTGTATAAAGTTCTATTCAGACAAAAAAAAATATGATGATCTTTAGTATAGAATGGAACTCACAAAAATTGGTTAAAAATTGGTTTTTAAAGTGATTGTGTGATTTTTGAATCTTGAACCTTCTTGATTTTGTTTAAAAGATCTCTTAGAATGTAACAAAATCGGCCTTAAACTACAACACACATTATTTACGAGGAAATCATGTTACATACTCTGGTCTATGGTCTACAAATCTACCGGACTTCCATCTAAGATCACATAGTCATTAGAGAAACAATATACAAGTTACAACATTTGAAAAAGAAACAAGTGATGCCTAGTCTGAAAACTGAACTCCCACTCAAAATTTGGTTTCTAAGTGATTGTTATGGTCTTTGAATCTTACAAGTCAATGAGTCATATCCATCTCCTAACCAATCTTTTGGTTTGTAACTAAATTGTGTTACCCGTGAATCTCACATGTCTACAAAAACCCAACAGACACAAAATGGTTTAGTCCCAATGATAACAAGAAATTTCAGTATAATTGGGACCTACAAATATTCAATGAAAGAGAGCAAAATTTTCAGATGCATTTACTAGTTCTTGGTGAAGAAATAGGAGCTTGACTCTTTAGTCTTCATGCTTCTTGATTTTTGTTGCAAGATCTCTTAGAATGTAACAACTAGGCCTAGTAACAACATTAGCCTTTAAACCACACATACATTATCTAAACAATGTCAGTACTTTTTTAAACTTCTTAATTTGTAAGATTTTTTTTATTTTGTAATCAAGTACTGAAATAGCTATTTATTCGTTTTCTAATCATGTTGGAATCAAAAGCTTTAATTAGTGAAACCAAACTTTGGATCTCTCTAGTTGTATGAGGAGACAGTTGTTTCTCACTTCGACAAAGTCGTTGGATTCTTTTTCTTTGGTCTTTTTTACATATATGTATTTTATTTTATTTTCTAACTGCATTTTATTGAAAATTGTAACATTTCATTATTACAAGTAAATAAATAAACGATCATATATATTTTATATGTACAAATGCCTTTTGACTTGTGTGTAGAGAGAGTAGTACATAAACTTAAAAACCTCACATGCAATTTTCTGTATAAAAAAGAGTATAATCTATTGAATTTTGGGTTTTGTTTTTAGATCCAAAGTGTCTCCACTACAAGTAGTTGGCTCCTAAAATGTTATTTGGAAAATATATAAAAAATCATTTTGTGATATATTATTGTTTGTTGAAAAATGAGATAATGACTGAAATATATATTTTTTCCTAAGCTATTTATGAAAAAGATCACATAGGACATCTTGAAGTGTACATGTAATGTTGAGTAGATTACAGATGGGATTCACTTTGGAAATGACCCAAAGTGTCAAAAAGGATAAAGAAAATACCAATATCAATTTTAAAAAATATATTCTTGTACCTGAAATAGAGATTTTTCATTTATCATTTGCTATGAATGTGCCCTTTTGAAATCTAAGGGGATAAAAATGACAGACTTTTATAACAAAAAATTGTAAAATCACATGGAAAAAAAAAGCAAAAAATGAAAAAGACTGAAAAAACCAAATCACTGGCACTGCAACTATTGGCCAAAAACTATTCACACTTTCCATTTCTTTTATTTATTTACTTTAACCCCTCATACTTCCTTAATTCTCTCAAAAAGGCCCCTAATATTGCAATATTAACAAATTCACCCAAACAAAATCTCAATCATCAAAGACCTATGAAACCTATATATGAGATTACTTCAATAAAAAATGAAATAACCAATGTATATTTCAGTCCATTCTCTTTTTTTTTTTTTTCTCTCTATATAATCAAATTGATTTGAATATAAGAACTAAATAAATATGTTGCCAAAAACTCCAAAAAAAACTCCCAAGAAGAAAATAGGAAAAAAACTCTCTTCAGAGCCTACGCATTTTCCTGCTTGGAGAAATCTGATCATCATCAAATGACAATCTCCGTTTCGCCCCGCTCCCTGAAGCTGAACCACCCGGTTTTTCATCCCCGGAAACCGCGGTTTCAGGCGGTGTCATTATATGTTTCTTGTCCTCAATCTCAAGCATTCTCTGATAACATGAATATACATTGTCCTACACAACACAAATGCCACATTACATTAGTACTAAGTTTTGATGATTTTGACATCAATCAAAGACACAAAATGTCACATTACTAATGAGACCAAATCGTATAACCAAAATGCTTACATTGTCATTAGAAGTCCACCAAGAGATTGAACCAAACTTCTCACTCATTTCTTCTCTTGTCAATCTAATAACCGAAGATGAAGTAGAAGAAGCTAACAATGTAGTAGCCGCGGCAACAATAAACTGTCGATAATCCGTAAAACTCATCTCTAAATCACACAAAAAAAAGGTATAATCAAAACTTCATTAATCAAATCCAAAACGTGTATGATTCAGTCAATCAATCAATCAATCAATCAATCAAAAGATCTCCCATTTTTAGAGTTACCTTTAGTTAAGGCAAGAAGAGATTCAGAGGATCTTAACAAAACAAGAGATTGGTTCTGTTCTTGTCCTTGTTGTTGAGAGATTTTAGGGATGAAGTAGTTGAAGTAATGAAAAGGAGTGATCAAGTTCAACTTCCAATCCAATGTAGAGAGAATCAAGAGTTCGGTTTTGAGAATCACGTCGGGTTTAAAAACGAAATCTTGATCTTGTGGGTATTGTGATAATCCAGGAACGTTACGTTCTTCCATTTTCGCAGCTAATGATAAACAAGCTACTGATAACAATCTTATCGCCCATGTCTCATCTCTCTGCAACTTGAGACAAAATCAGAATCAGATTATTACATCATCATCAGATTGAGAAATAAAAATCAAGATCAATTACTTACACCGATGAATCGTTTCTGGAGGAATAGATCGAAGTAAGAGATGGCAATGTAAGCAGTTTGATGTTGGAATCCAAATCTTGTTCTTGTCTGAAAATCAAAGACAACAAAAGATCGAAACTTTAAAGAGATTTGTAATAAATGATAAGAACAGAGGAACCGATCAAATTGAGTTTTTTTTGTTACGAACAGTGAGAATCCAATTGATAGCAATCAATCTATCACTAGAGGACGACGTCGTTTTAATGGGTTCAGTTCCGAATCGGAGATTCTCTTTCCGAACAAGCTCCGCCACATAATCTTCATCATCCTCTCCTTCTTGTCCGACGATCTTACTAGCAAACTGTTCTTGTTCTACTAGTTCAACTAGTTCAGATCTCTTGAAATTAATCTCATCGTCATCATCGTTAAAAGAAGATTCAGATTCGTGACAGAGAAGGAGATTCAGAGTATCTTCTTCACCACCAACCATTTCACGGCGGCGATGATGATGAAGAAGAATACGACGGAGGAAGAAGCGGCGGCGGATGAGTAGAAGATTAAAGTGTTGTCAAGTGTGTCCGTACACATCAAAAAAATTTATAAAGAGAGAATTATTAAAATTTGATATAGAAGTGAATATAGGGAGAGAGAGAGATGGCTAAAATTTAGGCAGAGTCGGAAGAGAGAGAGGAGAGGAGGCTCCCGCTTCTGGTGCCGCCAAAAAATAAGTGGAGAGGGGGGCGTTATTTAGCGGTTACATTTAAATATTATTATTATTATTATTATCTTCCTCTCTTCATTACTCTACTCTAATTTTTTGTACTTTTTCTTTCATTACTATATTTTATTATTTCTATTGTTTTGTGTATTGTACATTTGTTGTTGTTTTTTTGTATTTTCTATTTTGTTTAACGTTTTTTTATTATTAGTATATGATTATGTATTGTAAATTTGTAATTTTATTGGGTTTTTTATTTTTTAAGTGAGGAGGTGGTTTTATCTTTAAATTTTAATTGTGTGGTTGTTAAAGAAAAAAAAGTAAGGAGGTGAAGATATAATTATGGATTTTGTGTGTATTAAAAGGAATGCTTAATAAACATTATTTGAGTGACGACAAATTTGCCAGTTTGAATTACGGTTTCCTTTTTTTTTTCTAAAATTTTCATTGGAGGGGCGATAAATCCTAAGATGGACTATTTGGTTTGACCTGTGAGTAGTAGATTTTTCGAATTCAGTTTTGTAAACAATTGTTTGTTTGTTTGGACACTCAATTTCTCTGGATTATTATGGTTTGTTAATATGTTGTTGTTAAATTAGGGGAAAAAATACTTTGCCAGCTTTTTTATATTATAGTAGATATATTCGGTGAGTAAGAATAACGGTTTCCTTTTTTTTCTTTTTCAATTTTTATTGGACAGGCAATAAATCCTAAGATGGACTATCTGGTTTATCTCTGTGTGTAGTAGATTTTCCCAATTCAATTTTGTAATCATTTATTTATTTTCTTGAATACCCAATTTTTCTGGATTATTATGATATATTAATATGTGACTGTTAAATTAAAAAAAAAANAAAAAAAAAATTTATCATACATTACAATTAATTGCGTTTTGTATTGGTTTGTTAATGTATTTAATTTTAGTATGTATAATTTAGAAGTTTTTTGGGGTGGAGAAGTGGAGATATAAACACTGGATAATGTTTTAGAGGAATGGTTACTTACTTGTTTATACATTATAATTAAGATTTGTTAAATTGTATTTTTTCGCATAATAAGATTTTATTAAATAACCAAACTTTTACACAAGTTCATCGACAGATACAAATCATCCTCGTTATTCGAAAGTTAGCCAAACAAAAAAGACTAAACCACATCTAACCACAACACAATTACAAAGATGCAAATTCCAACTTTGAAAATAATGAGTAAAGGAACCTTGGACATTAAAGTTGAAGAATAATCAACCTAAATCTACTATACCAGAACAACAAAGAGAGCAACCCAAATCGAAAGCTAAACAAGAGAAGACGAGAGAAGAAAAGTTAAGGTGGGAGCTAAACAACAACCGGTCTTCAAGTCTACACATAACTCTGAACCTCTTTCTACTGATATAGTCAATCTAGACTAAGCCACTGAGGGAAAGTTAAAGAGCATACACTTATTGCTAAGAAGAAACTGCTGAGAGCTACCAAAGATTTAAGACTCTAAAACTTATCAAAGATCTAGCTTAACCGATTCTAAATCCACAACACTTTCCATCTACCATTGAATCTAAGCAAGAGAAGAAATCCGTTGTAATTGTGCAAGGTATGACTGGAGTCGTCCTAGACGCTAGGTACGGAAAAGGCAAATGCGCTTTATAAAAGATGCTAATCAATCTAACCGAAGGAATTGAACACCTCGAGGACCAATTAGACAAAAGAACGAAGAAAGAAAGCCGAAGGAGCCCGGAACAAACCAAATTATCATGTTGACGAGAGCTTCAACATCCGACTTCATCCTCAATTAAGTTCCTCTGAAGCCCTCCTACGAGTCACAAGATTCCGATCTTGTTCCGAATAGAGTTGCATGTGGGTGAAACGACATGGATACAACTTAAATTAGAAGAAAGCTTCGCCGAGAACCCCAACGCGCCTTCTCCACGAACCAAACCAGTACCATCTCGCGAAAACTCCCACATCTCTATAAAGCCCGTATTGGAATCAACAGCAAAGAAAAGAATGAAAAGAAAAGAGATTTGGGGAATTGGTGGCGGATCGAGATTCCAACCATCGGTTTCAAGCGGTTATTTTTAGTCGGTGCGTTTAGGGTATGGAGAGAAGGGAGAGTTTTTTCTTTTTTGTTAAATTGTATTTTTTGTTGGTTTGTTAGTGTATTTAGTGTGTATAATTGGATTTTTTTTTTTGGTGGGGAGTTGGAGATATATAATCACGTTATTTTGTGTAAGAGGAATGATGATTACTTGTGGTTTTTTGTATGAGGATTACTTCTGTGTGAAGACTTTTTGATGTGTTAAGTCAATTATGGTTTTTTCTTTGTTATAATAGTATTCTTTTTGTGTGATCTAATAGTAGTTTCTTGTTATGGGAATCAAAACAATCTAGCTAGTTGATAGTGCCATTAAATAAGTTTGAAAAGATCAGTATATATTTTAAAAAGAAAAGTAGAGTTACCCTCAATTTTTAAGAGTTATGAGAATAAAATTACCAATAAATGTTTGGAATGAATTTTAGAAATTCTTCGAAATAGTGGATATGAAATGAGAAAATATATTAACTGATTGACCTAAGCAAACAAAAATTTGAATCATAAATATCTTTTTAACTTAAAACATATATCTTTTGGTTTGTTTCATCAAATAATCTTCCAGTGAACTACCAGAAAACACATTTATAAGAGTGGTCGAAGAATTTTAGAGGAAAAAAAATGAAGGTAATTCGAAAAATAGTGATCTATTCTACTAGTGAAACAAACTTATAAGATATGTGCTGAGATTTTTTGAAAATTGATTAATTGTCTAATTTAAATATATAAAACACATATGATATATAACAATTTATATACAATGTGAGAGACATTTCAATTTTGTTTCCGTTGCATTCCACTATAATGAGTTAGAATTTTTTTCTTAATTTATTTAGTGAGTAGAATTTGATTGAACCAGAAAAAAAAAGTGAATTATATGTACAATTTTGTCTATTTATTTGTTGCTATATATAGAATCTGTTTTCTCTCTATGAGATAAGACTGATCAGATCCATTGAATTTTTACTAACTAAAATAAATAATAATTGTCCGATTGAAAAATTTGCGGAAAGAGTTCATCCCCCATTCCAACTAAAACATGCTAATTAACATTACTCATTAGTGTATTCCACGCACTCCCCTTGTTGCTTTTATGGTAACCTTCTAACAGTAAAATTGGAAATTTCTTTTAAAGACTTTAGAATCATACTTACTTTACTTTAATAGAATAGTGGAAAAAAACCGAGGAATATAGTTAGTTTAATAAATTTCCAACCAAGAAAATTCATCTTCTCTGGACGACAAATAAAGTTCAAAAGATATTTTTGTTTTCCAAACTGAAAGTTGATTAACAATGAAATTGGTGGGGAAAACACCATACCATTCCCACTAAAAACAAAAAATNAACTGAAAGTTGATTAACAATGAAATTGGTGGGGAAAACACCATACCATTCCCACTAAAAACAAAAAATATACACACCATTATTACAACTTCTGCTTAGTCATTAACGAAGTTTCTTATATATATATATATATATATTTTTTTGTAACCTGAAGTTTCTTATATTTCTTTTTGTAGATTTCATTTATTCTTTTCTTATTTATAAAACTTTTTTGTCTCTCTTTTAGTCATGGTCATGGACTCGTGGTATTGGTATCAAGAGTAATTAGTTCCATGTTAATACTGTGAGATATAAACTCATGTAGTCATGTAGATGTGACGCGACACGAACTATGTTTATGAAACATTATACGTAGATGTACGTATTTTGATAGGTATAGATCGTAGGTAGAGAGAGACATATACTGTATGAGTGTATTTATTCCAAAAAACGTAGGTCCCATTTTTGTAGAAAACAAACTTACCATGAGTTTGGATATTTTGATTGAAATACCAATGTACGAAAATTTAATTGACTGAAGATTATAAGAGTTCTTATAAAAAAAATGGTTTGCCTCATGGGCGGTAACGATCTACAATTCTTGAAAGTTTTTTTCTTCTTTTTGTCGATATTATTTATAAATTATTAAGATTTAGTGATATATGATTTACAAAATTAATGTTAAACAGATGAGTTATATCATAATGCGCCATAATATCTATTATACTATTTCACAAGTAATGTAAAATAACGAAGAAAAAAATAATTTATTTTTAATATCACAGTTTCATTCAGAAGTGTCGTATAAGTCGACCAGTCCTCCAATATATTTTTTGATAATCTTATTAATATAAAATAAACCTTACAAAATTCGAATTCTTAATGAACATAGTAATGTTGTGTATTTTAATGGAAACATAATTAAGTGATTATCCAATGAAATCAAGTGGAATTATACTATACTACATATCTGAAATAAAATACACTTTACTAGCTAGTAATGCGATTTAGTCGTGAATAAACTTTAGTTAAAATAATTTTTTGTTAATCTAATGTCCAAATGAGGCTCCCATCTTTAAATGTATCTGTTTTTTTTTTTTATATATACACATAGGCTCCTTTTAGTATTTTTATTTTTCTAAGATTATATATTTTATTATACGCATGGCTTTGGAGATGAGTCACTCAATAAATAGGATAATGAAAATTACATAGTATTATAATAATATTTGTAATACGAGATGTAATATAAAGGGTAATAAAACCGAGAAGACGCAAGATCCAAAATCTGCAACTTTTATGTGTATGTTAGTGAAGTAACAGCATTTGTTCGATCTCTGCCCTAGATACAAGAGTAATATTCTTTTATTTCGTATTTTTATAGATTATTTTGCATTTCTTTCATTACGTCTGACTTGTATTATTGTGCATTTCTATGCAATGTATACCTGTATTATATATTTATATATAGATACAACTATTAGAAAAAATCCGAGAAAGTAAATGGAACTCCTTTCTTTCACGATTGTAATGTCTTTGTTAATATGGTTTTCCGAGTAGAAACAGAGTTGAAGGGCATATATGGATTGCTCGTTGTGTGTCTGATTTGCATCTTCACAAAATGCTTTTCGAAGTTTCGAAACCTCAAGTTATAGATGTTCTAGTTTAAAGTCTCCAACACATTTCCCTTCCTTAAATTCAGTTTTACCCAAGGTCTTTACAGCCCTGCAATCGATCAACGGATGCTGAATTCTCAACACCGCAGGTTCTGCCAATCAAGTGGCAAGTCGAATGGTTGTAAGTGTAACGGTGGAACATCGTTATTAATCATACATATCTCGCAACGAACCAGTTTGGATAGATAATCAAATCAGTGTAGAAAGGGCATGATCGATTCCCCTTTGCTTGTATGTTGATTGTATTTTTGTTACCTACTTATTGGTTTGATGACTCTCTATTTCTTGTCATGATTTTAGCCGATTTTTATCCTTAATAATATGAGTGAGACAAAAAAAAAAAAGTCTGAGATACTAGTTTGTCAAAAAAAGGACCAAATTTCAGAATAAATACAAAAAAATAACTTAAAATTCCTTCTTATTTTTTGTGCGAAAAGATATTTGTATTAACTTCTCATAGCAGAGGAAAAACGAGAAAGTTTAAGGCTCTCTTTGCTAGATTGTCGGTTATATTTGATTCGCGAGGAATAAAGTGGAAAGAACAACTAGAGAAAACAAAAAACAGTTGGCCAGATATTGTGGATGATTCCATGAAGATCCTTGGGTTGGAATTCAGACTTGAGTGCTTGAATAAGCTGCTGAGAATCCGAAGCAAAATGTGCTTATCAAGATTTAGTATTGCAACATGTTGAATTGCCGATAGCAGGGCCAAAGATTATGCGAGAAGGGGTTGTTGATCATGAGTTTTGTTGCAGTTCTTGTGCAATCCAGAGGTGGGTCGTGTCTCTTTAAGTTCCAGCCTAGTCCTGCCATTTCTGTTTCTGCTCGCCACGCTGCATCAGAGTAGCACCAGAGTTCGTCAGTTAGGCGGGTTGTCATTGGGGTTTTGGCAGTGGGTTTGGGGTTCTTCAAGGACTTTTCATTGGCCTATAAGCTATTCACGACTCTCTTGGTCGCTTTTGTTATGACCTTTTGTGGTGTGAAGTCCCTGGAATTGAAGAGTTTATGATTTCATGCAATAAAAATATTTCAGAGGATCTAAGGTGTTATCGAAAATCAGACCAGTTCCTATGGGTGGTAAGTTGGTGAGTTTTTTCAGTTGGTGCAGTCCCGTCTTCAAGTTTGTACTCTCTGTGACATCTCCAAGGTTCATAACCGGGGCACAATTCCAGATTTGGCATGCGAATCAGCAAGAGATAAGACAATGCAGGGTTGTTTCCGGTTATGAGCAATACGGGCACTTTGGTTTATGGCTTATGGATCATGATTTAAGTTGTTCCCCCCACAGCTAGAGCTCCTTAGAATTCTTTCCAGAGAAACATCTTGATATTTGGGAAAATCTTGAGGGACTATATCTTTTATGCCAATTGAATTCGCCGTTAGGGGTCAGGGGAGGGCGGGGGTCATCTTGATCTTCCTTGGATAGAATTTGATAGCCTGATTTGGTTGTGTAGTTCCCATATGGTGTGGGCATTTATATGATTCGATTTGGGGCACCCAATTTGCTCGGATGGAGTCTGAGTATGTATTCATCATGATGCAGAAATATTGAGTTGATTTTAGCTCTGTTCCAAGTCTTTGTTTGCTGGCAGATTAGGGTAGCGACAATGTGATAATGGTGGGCTAGTGGTGGTGAGCCTATTGGGATGGGTTGTATTTCCAAAGACAATCATGCCTCATTCCAAATGGATGTGCCTCTCCCATCCCCAATGCGTTTTCCAATGTGTTTCCTCAGAAGGTCCCTGCCTATGAGGATACCATGCCATCCATGGGAGGCTGACTTCGGTAATTCACAATCCAAAAACTTTGTGCTATGGTAATATTTGCCAAATAAGACATTGGCAAGCAAGCAATTCGGATTTGAGAGTTCCCGCAAACTTAGCTTGCCGGGTAGGGCGTCATTGAAGTTTTGTATATCCCATATTCCGAGTCCTCCATCTCACTTGGTTTTTGTTGGCTTTTTCCATGCTACCCAACAAATCTTTCTCTTATCCGGTTTGGAGTCCCACCAAAAGCGGGTGAGGGCGGATTGTATTCTCTTACAAAGAGGCATTGGTAATTTGAAGCACAACATGGTATAAGCTGGGATGGGGGCTAGTACCGCTTTGAGCATGACTAGTTTTCCGGCAATTGATAGGAATCTTGATAACCAATTCAAAGCTCTTTTCGGATGCGGTCCATTGTAAGGGAAAATAGATCATTTTTCCTTTTTCCGAAGAGCTTCGGTAGACCAAGATATTTTTCATGTCCTCCCTCTTTTTGTATCCCGAGTATAAGCTTGGCGTTTTCTTTCAGTGGTGGAGGGGTTTTTTATGAGAAGGCAATGGCCGACTTGGCATAATTTTATTGCTTGTCCAGAAGCTTTAGCATACTGGTCGAATATCTACATTAGTTTCTTGCAACTCTTGTCATCGGATTTGCAAAAGAACATAGTGTCGTTCGCAAATGAAAGGTGATTTATTCTTGGGTTGCCTACATCCACACGAATTCCAGGAAGCTCTCTCTCTCACTTTAAGCCTTGTTGCATAACTCGGATAGTACTTCACAACACAATATGAAGATGTATGGTGAAAGTGGATCGTCTTGTCTTATTTCCCCTTGCGGTATTACTTCTCCTTGGGTTGTGCTATTGATGATGAAAGAGTATGTGACCCTTGTTATACATTGCATAATTCAATATACCCATGTGCGGTGGAAACCAAGTCTTTCCAAAAACAAACGGATGAATTCTCATTCTAAACGATCATACGCCTTGTTTATGTCGGTTTTGACCGCAATTGCACACATTTGCCTTGCTCCGGAATCCATTTAAAATTCCTTTATGAACTACTATATATATATATATATATATTTAATAATCAACCTAATATGTGACTTTCTCCAAATCGTATTTGTAACATAACTAAGAGTTATTATTTGGAACTTACAAAACCTAAGAGATCTTTGATACAAGGATATTGTTGTTGCCTCTAATTGCCAATCGTCAATGGAAACGCTGAACAAGCCAGAGTTGTGGCCTAAATACAATGCTTTGGTGCAGTCCATAGTCAATATCCTTCATAGCTTTGAGAATGTGGGTTTTCAATGGGTAAAGCAAGGTTCGAATACCATTGTTCGAGATATAGCAAATAGTGTTAGTTACGAAGGTGGATTCAAATCTTACTTTGCATTTGGACCTACATAATTACTTGATCGACTTATAATGGAAATATTTAGTGGCAGCGGAAGATTCTCTACGCGGAAGTTTGATGTCTTTCTATTACGTTTATTATTCTTCCGTTATTTTGTTAAATTCTTGATGTTATACATAATTAAATCAGACAACAACAACAACAAAAGTTTATGATTTTTAAAGATATAGAATTAGTGAATTTGGAGGATATATTTTTATCAATGAAAAATGGGTCCAAAACTTGGTGAATAATTTATTTTGTCTATTTAAAAAAACGCTATTATTATTATTATTTTTTTTTCTAGTGTTCATTTTTTGTTTTTCCATGATTGGCTTTCCTTGTTGATAAGGATCTTTTGTGGTCTGTTTTACATTGTGGAAAATAAGACAAATTCTTATAAGTAATTATCACATAGCATATCAAATATCAAATGCAATAATATAGACAGATAGTGAAGTGTCTAGATGTAAAAAAAAAGACAGAGTTCGTGACCAAATATAATTTGATCACATTATTAATGGAACTAACGAATCTAAGGTACCTAACACGTTACACACATTATTTTTTAAATGAATAAACTTATTATCCTTTTCGAGGTACAAATAGTCTTTTTATATTACAACAAAAACAAAAAAAACTCGGTCCCTCTATTTCCACAAGAAGGTCCCTAAACTCTCTTAGACATGGACATTTCAGATTTTTGGTTCGATTCAAGTATGGTTCCTCGATTCTTCACATATTCAGCTTCATGCATTTAGAATCTATAAGCAAATCGAAATATTTTGTGTCAGTTTGGATACTTTGAAGGATAACCGAAAATATAATATTTGTTTTTGTAAAATGTATCCGAACCACCCATTTAAATTGAGTTCATACATTTTCCATTCGGTATCGGTTTGATTCTATATTATCCAGCCATACTCTCTAAGCACTAAAACAAGAAGTATACACTATCGAAATATCAAAAATGTATGTGATGATGATATGTAAGATAATGGATATGATATAAAATTGATGGTGGAATGATGGCGCACGTGACAATAACTACAGTGGAGGAGCGTCGGTCACGTGCGAAAGGCTGGACTTGCCTCAGAAACGAAGTAGAAGAAGAAGACGCTCCACCTCTTCCTAATTCGTTACAATCCAAAAACTATATAATAATATAAACAAAACCTTTATAATATATATGATATGAATCATATGATATCATTTTATGTAACAGTAGATAAGTTTTCATAAAGAGTACAAATAAATAATTACTGTGCCCATTTAGTCTCAGCCATGTGTAGAATTTGTTTGGGGTTCAGTGCCCATCTAAGTGGAACCTTTGACTGGTGAAGTTTTTTTTTTTTTTTTTTTTTTACAATTCCAAGATGGTCAAAGTTGGACCAAATATTTCTAATTTTACGTGTGTCTGATTTTATATAACTTTGTTACAGCTTGGATAATTGTAAATTTTAGTTTTTTTGTTCTTTTTGGGAGTGTAACAGCTAGCTAACAAGTATAACTACTAACAAGTGTTAGGTGGGAAGCATCATGGTTTTAAGCGAGAGAAATTGAAGTCCATGAATATATGTTTTACTCTACATACAAATATATACTCCCTCCATTTCTCAAAGAGTGTCGTTTTAGAGAAATTTTTCTGTTTCATAAAAAGTGTNTTTGTGTGAAATTTGGTAGAACGACACTCTTTGTGAAACAGAGGGAGTATTTGATTTAAAGAACTTGGGAAATATCTGTATTTTGTACACCATTGTTTAGTTTTCTTAAAATTATGCAGTAGTACGTAGATTTTTAAAATTTAACCTCTATAAAATAAAATAAAAACAATTTGACAGATCTAATACAAATTGATCTTTCTTATTAATATAAATTTCTAAGTCTGAAAATAGAACTATGATATGTATCATCCAGACTGTCAGAGCCGGATCTAAAATTTTTGGGGCCCTATTCAAAACCAATCCGAATTTCAT
>OVAP01002481.1:0-19305 GCA_900406295.1 Aurinia saxatilis
ATCCCCAACAGCCACATCGAAATTCTGGAGACATAAAGCAGAAAATAAAATAAAAAAACAAGACTAACATTGAGTAAATGAAGGAAGAAAGAAGACTCACATTTGCAGCAACTTCACCTACGAGATTGTCATATGAGGGATTTCTCTTCCCATCCCCATATAGTATATAAGTACGTGGAACGGGATAAGGGAGCAATTGAATCGCAGCTTCAAAAATGTCAATGCAATAGCCTTTAACACCAAGCGGGTTGTTGTCCTTAGAGACATAGTTTTTGTAGCTCACACGGTTAGGCACCCCGATTTTAAGCGGCTCTCCATTGTCAGAGAAAACCCAGCCCCGAGGCCGCTGTGTTACATTCCCTGGCCAAATGATCTCACTAAGATGTTGATTTTCTGCAGATTTGTTTGAAGGCTTAGAGTATAATGTCTCTGGAGGCTCCACTGAGAAACCTGCATGATTCGACCAGTACCCAACTCTGAGTGGACCATTACTTTTTATATTTAGGATGTCGTAGGCTGGATTAATCCGGTTTGTCTCTGTATCAAACTTGATTTGCCCAGTCAGACCTGTATAATTCATCTCAAGAATGATCTTCAGGAACCTTTCCCCTTCATTGAAAATGTTAAGAGCTGATAGTTTAATGTTGCTACCGTTGGTTTTCCTCAGATTCGGATCCTTGGAGAAAGTAACTGTATTGCCTTTGCTGAAGAAAATATCGAGAGCACGAGCTACCAACCAAACGGAATCATAAGCATACAGGGCATAAGAATTGAAGCCATTGTCATCTCCTGAAGTCTCTTTGGTTCTAAGATTTTTCCATCTTGCTATAAACCGTCTCTTCTTGTTACTCTCAGGTGTGTAGTGGCGAAAAGCAACCACTCCCTGCAAGAGATCAATAGTTTTGGTATCCAATGGTTCCATGGAATCTAAAGCTGTGGGAAGCCAATCAGTGGCGATCCAGACATAGCCACTTCCCATCATTCCAAGAGACTTTGCGACAGAGAATATGTTTAAACCCGAATCAGGGTTCACATGGACAACAAAGACGCGAGACTCCATCAGATTAACAGAAACCAATAAGTCAATGATTGAGCTATTATCTGCACCAGGTGTAAATGCAGCCTTGTATAAAATCTTGGCACGTTTCTTGGCCAAAGCATCGCCTAATACAGATATCCCGTTCCTACCATACTCATCGTCCACAAAGATTGCAACAACTTCTCTCCATCTACAATAGGATACAAAATCCGCAATTGCATTCATCTGGAAGTCATCATTTTGTGTGGTTCGGAGGAAATATGGGAACTGAAGCGAAGAGAGTGCCGGATCTGTAGCTGCAAATGCTAAGAGAGGTACATGGAGCTCTTTAGCTACATGAGAGATTATGTGACCAATTCCTGAAGATTGTGGACCAATGGCTGCAACTACTTTGTTCTCCATTAACTGCAAAGCTACACCATAAGAAAACATATCACCAATCTCCATTAACTGCAAAGCCAACTACCACAATCCTTTTCTTATCTTTTTTTTTTGTACGAAAGCCAACTACCACAANTTCTTTTTTTTTTTTGCGAAAGCCAACTACCACAATCCATGTGCAAAACAAAGATTAATAACAAGAGATTTATGAACAAGACGAACTCAGCTAATTAAAAAACAAGAATCAACCCCATCTACTTTTAAAACTGAGCTCCGTTGGGGATCTAACAAGCTGGTCCTTTTGGCTAAAGTTGACGAAAGTACCTTCAATGGTGCCAACAAATCCACTGCAATTTGCGTTATAGAAGACAATATTGAGCTTGGTTCCCCTGAGAATACTCTCATCAGCGTTAACATCGTCAATGGCCGCCATAACTGCGGGTTTGGCAGCTCTTCCAATGAAAGAATCATAAGTAAACAAAGCTCCAAGATTCACAGAGCTCGGCCGAGAAGAAGAGTTTCGTGAGAAACTTTCTCTACCAGCAGCTTCAGTTGGCAAAACCCACAAACCAGAAACACACAGGAGCATAATCATCACCAAAAATCCCATCTTTTGATCGGATTTTCAAACCAAAAGGACTGATGTTTACAAGCTCATGATATAACTATTTGCAAGAGAAAAAGATCCAGTTGAGGAAAGCATTAACGACCATTACCATCAACATCATAAGAAAAATGTGGGTCAAACAAAAAGATAAAAGGGTCGTGAGATATTCTTGAACATGGGATCGAACCAAGATTCAGAGAATTATTAAAGATATTACTCATCCAAAATGTGAACATATACATACATATATATATATATATATAGTCAACTTGGATTCTGTACCAATTAGTACCCACATAAGAAACAAAACTGGAACCATCACAGAGATGGCTCAGATAGAAAAAGGAAAAAACAAAACTCATGGAACTAATAATTAATAAATCATTTCAGCAACTCCAAGGATGATGGTAATAGATTAATACAAAAGAGTCATCAGCGACAAAATAAACAAATAAATTAGCAGATAGTTGGTCAGACAAAACAGATTATTCCAGAAATCATTAATAAGATAAAGATACAAGTTGAATAAAGAAAAGTTCCTGAGTTCATACTTCACAGAACGTAGTAATGATTAACAAATAATTAGTGGGCACTTATAGACGTGCATATTATGCATACAACGATCCAACCTTCTGTTTATCTCGAGCCTATAAACATGTATCTAAATTAGGATGACTGAAATTTTAAATTGTGTTTTGGTATGCCATACACTACCTAATTAGGTATAAAGTTTGTATATACTATATAGCTATATAATCATGGCAATTGCCAGATTTGTATATCTAGTCCAGTAAAATTCATATACATTATTACATTTCTGTTTCCTATAGAGTGGAATCTACTCATCAATTTCGTGGTACCCCGGAATTAGCTTGGACTTCCACACCATGAGATGGGTTGTTGAAGTCATCACTTCTTCTGAACATTTTCTTGATAGCTTCTTCTTTCTCATCCACAAACTCCACGAAATCAAACATCAATTGCCTAATCCGTGTCGCAGGAGAAGACGACCAAGAAGCACGAGGCGTGGAACCTGTCCTCTCCATCCGTCTGTACCGCACAAACTGGCGTATCATCCTGAAAACATACATCAAAAACGCAGTGACCGTGATTGCAATGCAGACAAGGTACAACCCTTTGAAGCTCTTGAGATGAAGCTGGTTTGGCTCTGGGATCCAATTTGACTTCTCTGTGCATTTCATCTTACATAACCATTTCTTCCCAATCTCTTGCAATTTTCTCGTTTCGGACAGTTTTAAGATCGCTGTTGACATGTCTATAGCCAGTGGGGAGTCTCTCTTAAACGCCTGTTAAAAGAATGAAAGAAAAAGCTCAAATCTATCTATGATGAATTTTGGCCCTCTTATTAAGAGACGTGAAAAAATTACTTACAAATCCCCAGCCGCGGTGCATAAACGGCTCTCCGGCAATCTTGAAACCCGGCCTTTCCGCTAGAAACAGTTCAATGTAAGGGAGCTCGTCAACAATGGCAGCTACGCCTCCCCAATTGTTTGGTCCCAGCTTTAAAGCCCTTTCATACCCCTCGGTCGAGTCAAGTGGGACCAGTCTAGACCGAGCCATGCCAAGACTGTAGGTCAAGTACTCTAATGTAAACGTCCCAGCCTGGTAACCGATAGGCACCTCGCTTGCCCGTAAGCTGTCTATGCCAGTAATGGCAGAGGGAAGCTGTTGAACTGTGAGGATTGAGGTGAGGTTTGCTGTGTAGCTTGCAGTTAAGACCATCAATAAGAAGAGCCATACAATCATCACTAGTCTTGCTAGATTGCTTATCGTATCTTCCTCTGTTGACAGAATAAGATAAAACAGCAAGATCGCAGATGAGCTGATAGAGAAAATCAATCTAGAGTTGAATAGGTATCGGACAGATACGAAAATGTTACTCTATCAACTTTTGTTTTTTCTTTCTTAATGATGCTACGGAAAGATGGATGACACTGAGGCTACTCACGGTTTCTCTTGAAAAGAGTTGAGAAGCTGAACCTACAAAGACAAAATCAGACTAAAACATGTCAGATGAAACTCCACGAATGAATGATCATGTTCCATAAATATTGCAAGCTAGACTTACAAGAACATTGTGACTAGTTGTCTTCGGGGTGGCCCCCTAAAATCTTCATTGATACGATGTTCGAGGATCCAGATGACTACAGCAATAATCAGGAATGAGGCTAGAACAACAGACCACAACCGGATGGTGAAGGGTCTCAGAAAAATCCAAGTCGCATTGTCATCATTAGCCGGAATCACCACGACAAGGCCAGTGGAAGCATATGGCTGCGAGAAATCCACTAATCTGGACCGGCTTGGGACTATTGCAATATCCCCAACAGCTGCATCATATACCTGAAAACAAAGGAAAAACAGGGAAATGCCCATCCATAATCTCAGTAAAAGTTACTTTGAGGAACTTCAGTGATATCTGAGGCTTTTCCGAAACAGTTTTGGATGTTTTTGAAATGGATACTTACGCCATCCGCTACCATTTGGATAATCTGATTGTAATTAGGACTTGAATGGCCATTCCCAAATGGCTCAAATATAAAAGGAACACTGTAAGGGACGAGCTTCAATGCTTCAAGGAAGACGTCGATACAATATCCTTGGATGTGATGGCTACTGTTCTTTTCTTCGGTCACAAACTCGACAAAACTCACTCTTCTTGGGATAAGAATCTTTAATGGATTTGTGGAGTCTGCAATGACCCAACCACGTGGCTTTTCACGGCTACCACCAGGCCAAGTTATGTTTCCAAGTTTTTCATGAGAAACAAAGCTAGTCTTCTTCTGTGTTAGTCGGGCTTTTGGTGGTACAACTGAAAGGCCTCCATTTTTAGACCAGAAACCCACATTAAGAACACCGGTCTTTTTTACATTGATGATTTCATAGTTGCAGCCGATGACATTTCGTCCAGAACCAAACTGAACTTGACCAGCTATACCAGTGAAGTTCACCTGCAGAAGTTTCTCGAGAAGTAGCTTCCCGCTGTTGAAAATTTTAATTTTCTCCAGGTGCAGCTTAGTTCCTCTTGCATGAAGTAACTTCTCGGAGGATGAAAACGTTATGTTTTTTCTGTCATTCAGCAACTTCTCGATGCCGTACGCAATCATCCATACTGTATCATAGGCATGGAGGGCATAGGCATTCATTGATCTGTTGCTCTGCAGTTTATGTGTGAATTCTTGCATCTTTACGGATTCTGGGATGTGTTGACGAAGCCCCACCACTCCCTCAAGAAGTTTTAATGTACTTTTGTCACTCAGAGAAGAATCTAAGGTAACTGACAGCCAGTCTGTGGTGAGCCAAACATATTCATGGGTCATCATCTGCAGCTTTTGTACTATACTAAAAATTCTGAGCGATGGGTCAGGACCAAAATGAAGGATATAGACTCGAGGACCGAGGGACTTGGATTTATTCAAAGCATCAGTAACAATTTTTTCATCAGAATGCACTGAGAGCGGCACTTTATAGGAAATTCTGGATCTTTTCTTGTACAGTTCATCATCTAGAGCAAAAACTCCATTTCTTCCGAGCTCATCATCTGAGTAAACTGATATCACCTCTTTCCATCCATGAAAATTGATCAGATCCACAAGGGCAGACATTTGGTGGGCATCATTAGGAGTAGTCCGAAGAAAGAAGGGAAACTGAAGGGCAGAAAGAGTCGGATCAGTTGCTGCAAATGAGACGAGAGGAACCTGGATCCCTTTGGCAATATCGGACAATGTATGAGCGACGGAGGATGAAATTGGACCGATTATAGCCACCGCTTCTTTCTCAAGTACTTCAAAAGCTGCAAAACGACAACCACTGGAACTTAAACCACGCTATTAGCAGTAAACCAAAATTATGTGTCCACCTGTGTGCAGGAAATACATGTTCTAGTTAAGAACAGTCTATTTTGGGTCAAAGGTCTATATTGTTTTGTGCATTATTAGCATTTGCAACCCAGAACATGAACAGAAAACAACTGATTAATTACACAATTGATGTGCCTGCCAACCATTTTCAATGATTCTTTTATGAGCTTTTCAAAACTCACTTAACTGTTCTCTTCTTTCACTGACTCTATTTGGTTCAGATAATAGTTCCTACCGTCTAAGTAAAAACTTGTGTAAGCCTCCATAGGTACCATAGAATGATGAATAATCTACTTTGGACGACAACTCTAGACCATACAAGCCAATAAGACCATCTATCCTAAGATAAAAAAAATCTATAACGGGGACATGGATGAGGGTCACAAGTGTTTGAACACAAAAGAACTATAAGAGCAGTAACGGTACCTCCGAAGGACCCATGAAAGACATTACAGGAAGAATCCTCCATGAGCNACAACTCTAGACCATACAAGCCAATAAGACCATCTATCCTAAGATAAAAAAAATCTTTAACGGGGACATGGATGAGGGTCACAAGTGTTTGAACACAAAAGAACTATAAGAGCAGTAACGGTACCTCCGAAGGACCCATGAAAGACATTACAGGAAGAATCCTCCATGAGCAGACGTAGCTCTGTTTCTTTGAGAACGCTTGTGTCATTGTTCACATCGGAGAGAGCTGCCTCGAGAGCAACTTTTGCAGCTCTTCCGATAATGGAATCAAAAGCGAAAACAGCACCGATGTTCACCACTTGAGGAGGCCTTTGGCAACTCAGTGGAACCACCATAACGGCCATAATCAATGCCACTAATACCACAGTCGGGTCAACTCCCAGTCCCATGGCTGACAATGTAGTCAAACTACGGAACAGTTCAACTAGTTTGTGTTGGAAACAGAACCATCTCTTTAAAAAAAATAGAGACCAATCCGCCTTCCTAATCAAGAACCAGAGAGCGTTTAGTTCACAATTTAACTAGTGAAATCACTGTAATTAATTGATTAGGAGATAATCGAATCAAGATCTATAGTGAGGAGGAACAATCGTACGTTCGAATCAAATAGAGAAATTAATAAATAAATAAAAAGGCAACAATGTGGAAATGAAGACATCCGGAGATGGGAGAAATCTGGAAGAAGAGTTTAGAGTTTAGACCAATTCTTCAAAGATAACAAGCAAGCTAAACATAACAGGTCCGGTTAGAGTAAGAATCAAAAGACAAGCTTACCAGACAAGAGTCGGTTCAACAGTGAATCATTTCTTTTATCTCTTTCAGCAAACTTCAGGTTCTCTGGGGAATATACGCAAACACATTGCACACATAAAGTTAAAAAAAGGGGATATTTTAAGACAACGCAAAGAATTTTAAACCAGTAAAGTCAAGACCTTTAGCCAAAAAAAAAAAACCATTACTGAAAGGAGCAAGATTCTTAATGGAAAACATAAACTAAAGACCAAACCATACCCAGAAAGACCAAATCTAGCTTAGTTTGGTGCGAGAGCATTCAAGTCCTATCCGTAGTTTTTATTCAAAGACAAGACAGACAGTCGTTTGTAAGCCGTGGGGCCCATTCTTGTGGGCCTACATCTTATGACTAATGGCCCATATTATGAAGTTTGATTAAAGATAGATTACCATACAAAATCTCATTGACATGTGTTAATCATTCTCAATTGTTCATTGACTTTCGCCTATGTATATATTATTTTTGCTACTTTTCTAGATTTTTTTCTTCTAATTTTCCAATTGTTCATAGACTTTAATTAGTATATTATTTGAGCAGAGAAATGTTGCATTTGGCATTTGGCAAGGCAAAAAGGAGTGGCAATTCTTCATAAAATTGTTGGAATTTTTTTTTATTAAGGTTTATCTGGCTTGAAAAATAATAACATTGTTGAAACTAAAAAAATACTGAATGAGATTTTGTCACTATCCAATATTAGTTAGCAGGAAAAGTATTTTAAATTTTATTTTTTAATTACATATGTATTCTATTCTATATTTGTTGTTTAAGAATATAATGTACTATAAAATTTTAAATTCCAAAAATCTTAAAGCATCGAAATTTAAAAATTTTAAATAACATTTAATTTAACATATTTTTATCCTTAACTAGTTGATATACACATAATATTAAGGTGTTTTTCCAAATAATAAAAGTCTCAATAAGGGAAATTGCAAGTCTCTCAATTCTCAAGCAATAAGTTTTTAACCCCAAAAATATGTAAAAATTTAATTTTGGTTTTTAACAATTTTTTTGTTGTTGTTGTAAATATTCCAAAAAGGGACAACTTGGGAAAGAGGTTTGGTCATAAAAAAACCTTATTTTTCTCCCCCTACCAAAGCCTCTCTCTCTGTCCTCTCTCTCAAGCTCAGACGCGAACCACTTCAAAAAAAACCCATGAAAAGAGTTGATCAAGGACCAACAATGGCGGAGCCTAAGAAAACCAAATACGACCGTCAGCTCAGGTATCTACTCTCTTCTCCTCTTCCACTCCTCTGTAGTTTCATCAATTCAGGATTTTTACTAGAATTTGTGTAACAAACCGTAGGATTTGGGGAGAATTAGGTCAAGCAGCTCTAGAAGACGCGAGCATCTGCTTGTTAAATTGTGGTCCTACTGGCTCTGAGACCCTTAAGAATCTCGTGCTTGGTGGAATCGGAAGTGTCACCATTGTTGATGGATCTAAAGTTGAAATTGGAGACCTTGGAAACAATTTCATGGGTATTTTTTAATCGTTTGCGTGTACAAAGTTTTAATCTTGGTTAGTGGGTTTTGTGTATTTGGGAACTAAACTTTGTGATTTGTTTTGAATGGTTTTGTAAGTGGATGAGAAGAGTATTGGTCAGTCAAAAGCTGAGTGTGTATGCGCCTTTCTTCAAGAGCTTAATGATGCTGTTGAAACCGATTTTATTGAGGAGAATGCAGATGATTTAATAAGGACTAACCCGTCTTTCTTCTCTCGGTTTACTCTCGTTGTGGCTACTCAGGTACAGAAAGGGTTTTGTTAGCTTCTAAAGCTTGATGCTTTCTAGTATTTTTATTGGTCCTTTACTTGAGTGTTGCCTTATTAGTTCTACTTGTGTTGATTGTAGCTAGTGGAAGATTCAGTGGTTAAACTAGATAGAATCTGCCGGGAAGCAAATGTTATGTTGGTTATTGCTCGCTCATACGGCCTTACTGGGTTTGTTCGTACCAGTGTAAAGGTAATATCATTGTAATGTAGTGTTTGTGGCTGTGGTCATGGTATGTCTGCTAAGTCGTATCTTTTCTTTCCCTATCAGGAGCACACTATTATTGAGTCAAAGCCTGATCATTTTCTTGATGATCTCCGCTTGAATAACCCGTGGCCTGAACTCAAGAGGTAATTTGCTTCCAGCTCCTCACTCATTTTCTTTTCAGCAACCTTTTTAACCTTGTGAATTAACTAGTAGGTAATATGGTTTTGTTTGAAAAGTGATCTGATGGTTTGCATGTTTACCAAATTGTGAATTAACGAAAATGATATTAAATCTGAATTGTTTGATGAACGGTAGGTTTGTGGAGACCATTGATCTAAAAACACCAGATCCTGTTGCTCATAAGCACATTCCTTACGTCGTTATTCTTGTCAAGATAGCTGATGAATGGGCTCAAACCCACGGCGGCAACCTTCCCTCAACCAGGGAAGAGAAAAAGGAGTTCAAGGTATCCTTAGTTTTTGCTACTCAGCAAACAGTTAACAGACTTTACCTGCCTTGTGGAATCCTTGTTCTAACCTATTCCTTTTCCTTGAAATCTTAGGATTTAGTAAAGTCCAAGATGGTATCGATGGATGAAGATAACTACAAAGAAGCCATTGAAGCAACTTTCAAAGTTTTTGCCCCGAGAGGAATCAGTAAGTATACATCTCGTTTGGCTTGGTTGAAACTGGACATTGAATCTATGGTTTCTATGAAATATTGGTTGGACAATCAGAAAACTGCACCATGAACCATATGAACAACTTTCACCCATCATCATGAATCGTGATTGTTGATGATCATTCCCTATGCACCTTAATATATTATTCGTAAAAAATCAATAAACATTAGAGTTCAAATAAGAAGTCCAACTTATAGTAACTACCGGGAAATAGTCACAAGTCCAATGATCATATTGCTCACATCCAAGAATATCTTTTTGCTTTTTTTCCTCCAGGTAAAGAGATTCAAGAAATTATAAATGATAGTTGCGCTGAAATTGGCTCAAATTCCTCAGACTTCTGGGTAATGGTAGCAGCCCTCAAGGTTTGTAACTTGAAAGACCTACGTCAAAACTCATAGTTTCATATTGTTATTTAAAAAAGGAAGTAATTGAGAATGTGTCTTTGGATTTTAGTATATTAGACCGTACTTTGATCCATGTTAGATTTCTTTCTGTGTCTCATGGACATGAAGCCTTATCCTTTTGATTTTATGCATCACTTGCAGGAATTTGTTTCAGATGAAGGTGGTGGGGAGGCACCACTTGAAGGTTCCATGCCTGATATGACATCTTCCACAGAGTTAGTACTTCTGTTCTTTTGTTTAGGGGAGGGCAGTAATTCATGCTTAACTTTTATCCAGTTACTAAAAGAGCTGTATTGTCTATTTTGCAGGCACTACATCAATTTGCAAAAAATCTACCAAACCAAAGCTGAAGCAGATTGTCTTTCCATGGAGCAAAGAGTTAAAAACATTCTAGTTAAAGTCGGTCGAGATCCAAGTAGCATCTCAAAGCCAACTATCAAGAGCTTCTGCAAGAATGCGAGAAAACTCAAGGTGAGATTTTCTTACAGTTTAATGCGTACTGGATGATTGAAAGCAATAGCGAGTTTTTGAGTAAAAGTAAAAGCGTTGGGACATACGTCTTGTAGGTGTGCAGATATCGTATGATAGAGGAGGAGTTCAGTAATCCCACTGTAACAGAATTGCAGAAGTGTTTGGCTAGTGAGGATACCAGGTACAAATGTCTTCATCAAAATTAATGTCTTTCATATAACCACAGAAACTGTGATAAAAATATTGCTCAAACAACTGGAAAATAATGTTTACAGTTGCAGCAGTTAGGAGCATCATGTTGTTTGCTCTGAAGGGTCTTACCATTTTCTTTTATTGTACAGTAGCGCAGTTGGATTATACATTCTTCTTAGGGCTGTTGATAACTTTGCTGCAACATATAAGAAGTTTCCCGGACAGTTTGATGGGTAAGAGAACACATTCTGGCAGAAGTTTATTATAGACTGAACAGCTTAGCTTTGTTAGGCTATTAACATTTTAATTTTGTAGAGGAGAGATAGACGAGGACGCATCTCGTTTAAGAACTACTGCCCTGAGCCTTCTTAGCGGAATGGGTTGTAGTGACTTGATACTTCCAGAAGAACTTTGCAATGAGATGTGCAGATATGGCGCCGCAGAGCTTCACGTGGTTGCTGCTTTCGTAGGAGGAATCGCATCTCAAGAAGTGATCAAGGTTCGGTTCATAGCCCTATCTCTCAAAATGGCCACTGCAGTATTAAATATGTCGGATAGATGTTTACCTTTTTTTTTCCCAAATTTTTGTAGCTCATCACGAAGCAGTTTGTTCCAATGTTGGGAACTTTCATCTTCAACGGCATTGATCAAAAGTCTCAATCTTTGACATTATAGAAGATTCTTAGGCATTGGTGACTACGGAGAACTCCAACATATCTATTACCAGCAGTTCGAAATTGACCTTTTTTGGAACAAGGAACGATTCAGTGGTTGGAGTCTTCCGTTTATGCACCAGACTAATTTATAGGAACCGTTTCAGATTTCTCAGGAAATGTATTTTTGATACTTGAGCCGCGGTTCAAAACCGAAGAGCTTGTGTCGTATACTAATTTTAAATGAGCCTATTCATAACTGTTTGGTTAGGCAAAATCATGTTATTGAAACGGTTCAGAGTGCAACTTAATATGGCAAAAGATTCTGTCTTTTGACTAAAACAAAATACGGAAGTATACATACGGATACAACAGACAATTGATCCGACTCATTTCCTGTCGGATGAAAATTCAAAATTGGGAGATGAATTGAGACAGCAACAAACAAAGCTGAAAGTTGAGTTACCCAGTGGAGAGTTTCTTTGTGGGGTTATAAACGCTGAATTCACCAAAGTCTCTTCGGCCACTGGTAACAAAACAATCAAATCCTTGTAAAAAACAAGGTCAAAACAAATTTACTTCAATTAAGTTCAAAGATTTGCTTTTGACACTTTGATACCAAAACTGTTTCTTTCTTTAATTTAACCAGATATGATAAAAACATGCAAAGGTTGTTTAGAGTATTAAGTTTACCTGTGACCAACATCCCAGCCACCAGGCAAATGGCGAGGATTAACTGCATCAACAAATACTTTTCTCCACCTTTGACAGAAATCACGGACACCATCCTCTCCATATTCCTTTAGAAGATGCTCTACAATCTGTTTCCCGTGCGGTCCATGTCCTAGCAAAGAGAGTTTCGAGTTTTGTTGGTGCAGAGTGTTTCCGTTACATTGAGTATCATTTAGCTCCACAGCTCCATTTGTATTATTGCCACTATCGTCAGCAACTATGCTACTTCCTACATTCATATTATTATCAGAACCTGCAGGAGTTGCTTCCCCACCATTGTCTTTATCTGAAGATACAAAGCTGTTTGCTTCAGTATCTGCAACAGATCACTGTGTATTAGACTTTGATCAACCAAAACAGCTTTCAATGCCTCGATCAGTATTTATCATATGATTACCATTGTTTCTATTTTCTTGTCTGTCCAAATCAGCAACCTCTATAGAATGTTTGAGAGAAACCCCTTTCTTTCTTTCGAGTTTTCTTCGCTCCTGAGGGCTCAACCCGATGAGTAGAGCTCTTTCCAAATCTTCTTCAGTTATGTCCCTTCCACCATAATACATCTTGACAGTCTACATTTAAGATCCAAAGCAAGTATCAATAACAGAAGGTTTGATTCAAATAATATGCTTGAAATAGTTAGACGACCCATCTCACCTGCAACAATTCCTCACGTCGACTTGATGGCATTCGGTTCCCATGTCGCAAGAGCGCCATTGCAGCAGTTCTAAGATGTAACGGCGAGACACCTGCATCCTCAGAGTTATCCGTTGATTCATACTCCACAGAAGTTGTTGTCCCTTGTGCTTCTTTTGAATCCAGCACTCTACGAACAAAAAGAGGTATTCCAAATTCGGTAGCGATTTGTTTCTTGTACCTTTCCGCAGCAGCATGGGCGACTTCATGACAATCCACACAAAGTAGAACAATATCATGAGACCTATGACTTTTTAGGTGCTCCGGAAAATGAACTCTATAGCAGGATGGTATTATCCGGTAGCGCAGGTAGTGATTCCCTTCCCCACAACCAACACATATATTCCTCTTAGTCTGGATATAAAAGTCATTCCCTTCATCTTCTGGACGCCCTTTAGGTTCAAACATAAGCATTATCGCAGGCGGATCTTCTTCAACTAGTTTTGCAAGACCACGATTCAGATACCTGTAATATAAGATAAAACTTAGAAGGGAGATTCTTAGATAAAAAAAAAATTAATGGAGTATATACTCAACAATAGATCATCATCTACCATTCAAGTTTTCTTCTATCGCAATAACATAGCAACCGTCCATCATTTGCATATATTCTACAGTTGTGATAAACAGGAGCCTTGCATGAAAACTTCTTGACAAAAAGCTCTCTCGATGCTTTCCGAGTGAATTGCTTCAACTTCTTATTTCCCTTTTGTTTGGAAGTGGAGCGGCTAGTTAGCTGCGTCTTGAAGTTTACCAAAAGGGAATAATTGAAGATAGAAAGCGGGCATGTTCCATCTGTCCCCAAACACTTCTGAAGAACTACTGGTAAAATAGCATCTAGAGTAACCAACTTTTCATGAATCATTTGATATAAATCATTCAAATGACTACAAATAAGAGCAGACGGAGAAGAATCTGTAGCCAAATCAGCTTGAGATAGTATATCATATATCTCTTCGGTTGTAGTTGGCCGCTTACTAGCAAGACCAACAATAGCCTGGTCAGATAACACATATCGCGTGCTTTCATCATGTATCCGTGCCTACAAAGAGAAATATATGTTAATTAGCATTACAAAATTTTGAACTGAAATTAAACAGGGAACTGACTCACCATTAAGTCTCTCCATGCACAAAGTACCCTCACAAGCTCCTGAAACTGAAAGGCAAACATCAACAAGATGCTTTGACATATAATCAGGATACATAACAGAATGTGTAAAAGGCACACCTCTCCATCCAGTGAGATAACAGAATTGTCTCCGTGACCGTTTAAATGCCGATAAATTAATGAAGAAGCGGCAGCATTCCCAGGAAAATCTTCAGTCTCTTTCGTGTACAATTGCAAACAAGTCATGTTTGACCGCCTACTCGTCTCGAGAAGAAACTGGAATTTGTCTTCCTGGCTAGATGAATCTTCTGATACATTAATATTTAGAACTTTGTTGCAAGAATAAAAAAATAAATGTTTAAAATCAACTTTTTCCTGGCATTATTAAAGAATTAGTTCTAGCTTTACATCACACACAAAAACACTATTCCTCCATGGTAAAGATGCCTACCAGTGGCACGCTGTTTGAGTTCAGCGGTTAAACTATCGGCAATATAGAGTAGATAGTGAGCATCAGTTCTGGCATATTGCACCATTTCTTCGGACAGTGGACGCTGTCTCCAATCTTCACGCTTCAGTGAAGATATTAATAAAACTTTAGCATATATAAGTATAAGAAACTGTGAAAATGAATAGGACAATACGGAAATGGACCAATCTCATAACGACTAACCTGCAATAATTTATTAGTAGCCACTCCACACACTGTTTCAAGTAAGTATGCAAGTGACCTCTGAGGCTTTGACAACACCTCGCATGCCTGATTTATTGCATTCATAAACCATATCAGAAAACAAAAACAACATCTTCATACCCATCTAGCTATCTAAACGAAAGAATATATATACCTTGGCAGTATCAAACATATTGACAACATAAATATGGAAGTCTCTTTGAAGCCAGATAACATCGTTGTCAGCCCCGTGGAACACCTAGAAGCACAATCCCGGATTAATATTCGAATAAGCATATAGAAGTTTGCAACTTTCTTTACTGAATAAGCGTGTAATAGCTGCTTCATAAGGTTTATTTCAAAGTGTTAAAAAAACTGAAACAATCAAAACCATTAATAGATTCTAACAATCTTCATCCAATAACTTACCTTGCAAATACTAGGATCGGAGAAAACAGGACGAAGAATACTCATTACATCATGTAACGCAATCGTGTCTACCAAAAAATCCTCCTCTTGTGTCGAAATCTGCAAATGCCATTAGAAATGACTAATACCAAATGGCAAATACAAGTAAGATTTGTTACATCTTCCAAAGTTACTTACCTGAATAAGAGCAGTGAAACCAAGAAACGACCGCAAACTATGCTGCTCGGTATCGACTGCAAAAACCTTCTCTTTTGCCAATGTTTCCGCAAGTTCCTTAAGCTGTGACTCCGTCTCAACCCACACATACGAATCACTCAATTCCAATGAAAACTCTCCTCTCAAAAACTCAAATTCAACCAGAGGATTCTCTAACAAGACATTGATCTCACTTTCATAAGGATGACAATTCAAAGGTTTCTCTGCAATGATTTCCAAATTTCAGAACATTATAAATCATATTGAATAAACTTTAACAAATCAAAGTTTACTCAGTAAAACTAACATTTTTTTTGAAACTATGAGATATTGAATCCACCTGTGGAGGAGGAAGAGGAAGAGGCATCTTGGAGCTTCTTAAAGTGTTTGAATCCAGAATAGGAGTTATCAGCAAGAACACGTTTGAAACCAAACTGTGGTTTCAGGTTCAGCTCGGAATGTAGATAACACGAGCTTAGAAGTGATGTCTGTTCTCTACGGTGACGGCGCCGTCGATACTCCGCCACGATCAGAACAGTCGCCGCCACGAGAGATGCTACTGAAATTACGATTTTGACCTTTTCTCTAACCTCCATCGTTTTTTTTTTTTTTTAAACTCAAAAAAAAAAACTGCTTCGACAGTGAGAAAACCTGCGGCAGTTCGGTCTTAGCTTTAGCACTGTCATTGTCAACGACCCATTAAAATCCTGACACGTGTCTCCTTACAGGCTAAATAGTTTTATCATTGATATATATAACCATAAATTGGGCCTTGGTTGGCCCAAAAACCACGAGAGTCTCCTGAATTTTAGGATTGAATTAAATGACCATAAATTCAATTCAACGACACAACTTGTTGTACTACTGTATATAGCAGAGACTTATTGAATGGTGTGTGATTGATTAGTCTAAATGAAGTATTTTCGTATTTAACTTCAACCATACATTTTAAAGTTTAGTGTTAAGGCTCTGTTTTGCACAATGAAATGGACATATCATGGACACCATGACTACTAATTAACAAATTATGTGATCAAGATCAAGATGCATGGGTCCAAAAGAAATGGAATATATCTCTGAATCAAATGTATAAATATGTTTTCTTTTTTATAAATGTCTTAATTTTTCTTTCACTTTGTATACTTGGCTACTTGCATTTATATGATTTATGTTTTCTAGTTTAAATGACTCATATTACTATACAATATGTCAACGTGCTAGGCTCAAAAGTCTCAACTCTCGACTAGCATGGAATTATGCAAATACGACAAAAATTGCATAAATACAGTTGACTGGATTTNGAGATCAAGATGCATGGGTCCAAAAGAAATGGAATATATCTCTGAATCAAATGTATAAATATGTCTTCTTTTTTTTATATAAATGTCTTAATTTTTCTTTCACTTTGTATACTTGGCTACTTGCATTCATATGATTTATGTTTTCTAGTTTAAATGACTCATATTACTACTATACAATATGTCAACGTGCTAGGCTCAAAAGTCTAAACTTTCGACTAGTATGGAATTATGCAAATACGACAAAAATTGCATAAATACAGTTGACTGGATTTGGGGCCATTGACAGTGAGAGGTGAATGTGAAAGTTATGGCAAGTTTTATGGATCTCACTTGATGTTATCTATTACTATTACTATGGTCTATATAAGTACCATACTGGTCAAGTTATTAGAAAGTTCATAACATTAAAGACTCGTAATGATATAGTGGACAGTGGTACTTCTAGTCTCATGTTGCATTTATCAACACCCNGTCTCACTTGATGTTATCTATTACTATTATAAGTACCATACTGGTCAAGTTATTAGAAAATTCATAACATTAAAGACTCGTAATGATATAGTGGTACTTCTAGTCTCATGTTGCATTTATCAACACCCATTATCTCGATCATAAATTTCGTTGGATATGTCAATTTTTGGACAGCGACATGACATGAACCTTGCAAATTTCATTAGTAGGACTGAGAAAGAAACGAAGTGGGTGGAGGGTGGTGATCTACTGATCTTGAAATACAAATATTCAAAATCACTAGCTAGTTTAATGTTATGTGGATATGTGATTTACATATCATTAAGGCATCACAAACAACAACGTACTGGTTTGGGTGCATGAGGAGATTGAGGATTTTTTTTTTTTTTTTGGGTCCAAGAGTTAAATTCAATAAAGCTAAACCGGTTTTAGTCGGATCGGATTACAAGAACGTGTTTTGCCAACGCATAGGCTTTAACATTTTCCAATCGGGGAATGAATTTGAAACTGATAAAATCAATATTTATAGCTAAAACTGAGATATATTAGAGAATTCCAAGGATTTTGTTGAGACAAGTCGGATATCCTGTTGTGAATCGGATGCAAGAGTGAGCCGTTTGAACCATAGGTTATTGGTTTGAAAGAGGGCTTCACATTTATATAATTTTATGTTTTGAACCACAACAAATCCGTCCATTAATTCAGTTACATATATTGTAGGAACAAAAAATCGATCTCGATGAATAATACTAGTCCTATAAATATTGTTGGTTGTCGACTAATAATTAACAATAATGTAATGATCTCTTGATAATTATTAATGATATATTGATATTACAACAACACCAACAACGACAACAATAGGAGCTGAAAACCGATTGATTTTACATTTTTTTATTACCAGCAATTCCATTTCAGATATTAATTAGCTATTTTGAGATCATGATATATATAAAAAAAGATGATCTCGAACATAGAAAGAAGCTCGATATAAACACCAAATATTTCATGATCCTTTTTGGTTCACTAAAACCATGGCATATCTAATACGAATCCATTGTAGCCACTTTGTTTCATCTTTACGTNTGAACATAGAAAGAAGCTCGATATAAACACCAAAATTTTCATGATCGTTTTTGGTTCACTAATTAAAAGCATGGCATATCTAATACGAATCCATTGTAGCCACTTTGTTTCATCTTTACGTTTCAATTAATTAGATCTCCAAACCAGTCAAGGAAGCATTTTTTTAAAGCCAATAACTTTATCGTACGTAACTAATTTTAAAAGACCGATCTGTCTCATTTTCTATTTCACGCTTAATTACGGCTTTGATTGATTATTCTCGTACTTACAACTTTAATTAGAATGATGAAATGATGAAACACAAAAGAAAAATTAAACTTTTAACAAAGGAGTAACAACAAGAACCCCGACACGTATACACATATGGAGATGGCAGCTTTAGTGTTCGTTTGGAAGATCATAGAGACCAAATCAAACATTTAAATTATTACTTGTTCCTAAAAAGGGATTAATTCTCCTCTCTTACAAGCAAAGCACCTTAACTCATATATGAACCCTTTTTTAGCATTTTTACGGTTTTACCTACCGAAGTAAACATATTTGGTTCTTCTCATATCCGGACTCAATAATCAAGATCCGGTTCAATTTTCTGTCATGATTTAGGTACAGTTAAACGAAAGTATTTTAAGTTTTTCACCCATTTATATGTGGGTTTTGTTATNGAAAGTATTTTAAGTTTTTCACCCATTTATATGTGGGTTTTGTTATATTCAATTTACACGTTGATTTCGGTTAAGGATTGGACGTTACATACATACCTTTCATTATGATTTTACTGAATTGACAGTCTGTGCATGTGTTGGTACATATGTACGTTGTATAATACTTAAATGACACTCTAGCTAATTTTGCTGAATTATTGGTGCATGTGTATAAACATATAAGTACATGTACAATTTGCATACACATGTTTATGCATATGTAACGTAGCTCAGTACTTCACTTTTGGAATACATGTATAAATATAATTCTTTGGACTTCGTATATAGTAAAACTCGAACTTGCTATGTAATTATTGAACTAAGATTCATAACCCCACGCATACGTTGTATTCAAATA
>OVAP01002482.1:0-19304 GCA_900406295.1 Aurinia saxatilis
TTAAAACATCATTAGTGCAGACTTTAACACACCACCATTAGTGTTCAAAATCCAAAACGTTTTTGTAGCATTATCTATTTGTCAAAAAGATAAGCTCATTCAGACATATATAGCCCACGAGGCCCACGAGCCAAATTGAAAGCAACAAGCCACGAGCTCGCGCGCGTGCGTGTGTAGTTCTTCATCCTCTCTTTTCTTACTTCACTAGACTAATACAACTATTAGTCACTATATAAGCTACTTGGAATTTTTACAAACTTTAGATGTGGGACATTTTCCCACTTAAGCTTATAAGTTTAATGAATCATTTTCATTTACTTATGGGTTAAGACCCATTTCTTATTCACACCCATATTTTATTAAAGCCCAATTAGCACTTTAATAAAATAATCTCCAACACTTATACTGTATGAGTTTGTGTTCTGCAGGACAGCGGTCTGGTACCAATTGTGGAACCTGAGATTCTGTTGGATGGAGAACACGACATTGACAGGACTTACGAGGTTGCAGAGAAGGTCTGGGCCGAAGTTTTCTTCTACCTCGCCCAGAACAATGTCATGTTTGAAGGTACTGTTAATTATATACGGTGCTTACATAGCTCTCCATTGTTACAAATCCTATAAACTTACCGCTTTGCAAATTTAATTTGGGTGACAGGTATTCTCTTGAAGCCAAGCATGGTTACTCCTGGAGCTGAGTCCAAAGACAGAGCTACTCCCGAGCAGGTTGCTTCCTACACTCTCAAGCTCCTTCGGAACAGAATCCCCCCTGCCGTCCCCGGCATCATGGCAAGTTTTCTCTTTATACTGTATATTTTTTTAGACAAAGAAACCATGCTGAGACATGTCACATGAACCAGTGATTTGATGTTATTTTGATCTTTCTATGTATGCAGTTCCTTTCTGGTGGACAGTCCGAGTTGGAGGCAACCTTGAACCTGAATGCAATGAACCAGGCACCAAACCCATGGCACGTGTCCTTCTCCTACGCACGTGCCTTGCAGAACACTTGCTTGAAGACATGGGGAGGCAGAGAAGAGAACGTGAAGGCGGCTCAGGACACACTCTTAACTCGAGCCAAAGCCAATTCGCTGGCTCAACTCGGGAAATACACAGGAGAAGGCGAATCTGAGGATGCCAAGGAGGGTATGTTTGTAAAAGGATACACCTATTAATCTATTTGTATTAAATATTAATGGTTTCATATATCAAAAGTCAAAACTTGAGCTTGATTGTTTGAGTTGTTACGAAAGCCCTGCTTCGTGGAAGGGATATAAAGTCTTTTCGTGTCTTATGTGACTAGTTTTGTTTCTGCATGGTTAATAATATGGTCGTTTTGTATGATCTTGTACCTACTGGCTACTACTAATAATTGAGTTATGTCTGTTTTTATCACTGTTATGTAACAACATATTATCAGACTCTGGCATGGTTTATCTAATGACGAATTAGATTATTTTAAAAGTCTGTTATACTAGCTATGGCTCAGGATGGTCTCTTAAGTAGCTCAGGGCATATTTCTCAAGGGGTACACCTACTGATGCAATTATCAAGATTCTGCTACATTTTAGTTAAAGCTTTGTTTGAATGAGATTTTCTCTTTTAGCAAGACCGCCAAAGAATTCTCTTTACTAATGGTCCAAGAATACTTAATGTACAGCTATGAAGAACGGTTATACACAAGCTCTGTTATCTCACTGATTAATTCAAAAAAGAAAGCAGAAAAGGAGTCGAAATCGAGAAAAGCTTATATATTTGAGATCTTATCTTAATGTTTCCTCAGAACCTGATAAGCTAAAACTATATGAGAATGCGCAAGAGTATTCTTTAAAAGAGATGGTGTGGAATCAAGTGTTCCTTGCATGACTTACAAGGTTCTAACTTAATCCTGTGCAACTTTGATCACTTTTCAGATTCTCTTTTAAAGTGTCCGACGGGTACAACGCCTGCAGGCTCGTGGTAATTTAAGCTATCTACATCGATACCCTGCTCCTTGAAACAAGAAAAGAAAAAAATAAGTTCAGAGACAAAAAAACATGAGCTTAGATTATGTTCATTGGGTAACTAGTACACGAACCTGGTTATTTGATCTAGGCTCGTGTGGTTTTTGAGGGTTGGAGTTAAGATCAATCATGTTGTGGTCACAATTTCCATTTGATTCTTGACCGTTAGCCAAGGAAACCTTTTGACGGGTTGCCTCCTTACACCGCAATCCCAGTTCATCAGCGTGATTAGGCTTATCGCCTGGGAACTACAAAAAAACAAGAGGCCACACATTGTAAAGAACACTCAAGATCACAAATCAAGAAAGCTTCAAGAACCAAATTCAAAACTGAAACCTCGATTCTCTGTCTGAGCAATAGAAACCGCCTGTGTGTTCTCTTGCCGCCAACATGGACTACCATGTCACATTGTAGACAAAGGGAACTGCCGTCTATCTCACAGTGAAAGAAGGCTGCTCACCCAAGGAAACAAAACATCTAAAAAAACCGATATTGTGAATCAGCATAGAGTAAAGAAAAAGAGAGAAATCAAACCGGGTGCATTTTCGCAAATGTCACAGCTTGGAGCATTGCTCGGATCAGCCAAGCCTACACGTAAATGGCGGCTAGCCAGCTTGTTGCACATATGAACCTGAAGACAACAAACAAAAATGTCTATAAAATCTCTTGTAGACATTTTATCAATCCTAATCTTAATGATAATCGAGACCCACTTCGTATTCAAAACAAATTCTTAGATCTCTTATAATAGATATAATGCTTAATGCAAAGTGCATGTTCTGAAACATACATTACAACAAAAAACTCAGTCCAATCTATAAGTTTAGCACTGAAACAAGTATTTGCAGAAAAGGCAAAAGACAAAATCAGATAAAAATGTTTCTCTCTTACAGACATTTTTCATATGCGTTATGCAAAGTGCATGTTGTGAAACATACATTAGACCAAAAAAAGTAACTCCAATCTATAAAATCCGGGAACCGCTAGGACTCTTACTTTGATACATTCTTTGAACATACAAAAAAATTTAGCACTGCAACAAATATTTGCAGAAAAGGCAAAAGGCACAATCAGAGAAAATTTGGTTACTTTCTCGTCACAGGAGCAACAGAGGGCTGCTTCGTCAGCGGCGCAGAAGACGATAGCAGCGGCGCTCTCACAAGCATCGCACAAAATTCGCATACTTTCTTGCAAACTCACAGTTCTCTCTCTCTATCTTTCAGCTGTCAAAGTCAGCATCTTTATCTTACGATTGTTGACTAAAGGGAAAGGGTTTTATGAATCTCTGAGCTCTTTTATGGCAGTAGAGAAGGAAGGAAGGAGGCAGCAGGGAAATATGATGGACATAGACTTATAGATTTCTCACTCGCTGAGACTGGCTTACTAATCTATACTCGCTCTATCGCCCGTTATTTGATTTTCTCATGTCATGTCTAAAAAAACACACGAAATACAGTCATTACTAATTAGACTTCTTTTAAACATTTGTACATATATGTTACTTATAGGGGAAATTTCGTAAATGGTGTTTCTTTAGAAAGTTACTCGGGAATTGTGTCTTTTAAGTTCTTTGTGAATTGTTTTATTTTTTATTTTATTTTTTATAGAAAAGCACTATTCAATTCTAATTCAAATTAGTTTTTGGTTTGGTTTTATTGATTTAATTTTAGATTTTTTCTTTTTTGTATTTGCAAATTTATATTTATTCTTTTTCAGAAAGACAACGTCTTCTTTTCCAAACCGTCTCTCCTTTATTTTGTAGAATATTAAGTCTCTTTTCTTTCACCTCCTCTCCTTATTATTTGATACTAGATGAATACTTTGTGCGTAGCGTGGATTTTAATTCCTAAATTTTTCATTTCTATTTTTTCAATATGCTCTTTAGATATTTAGTCGATTTCTAATTTCTCATAGATATAACTATTCTAGGCACAATTATAATGAGCTCTAGACGACACAAAAATATGCTAAAATGAAACTATATCTGTATTAAATATGAACAAGCTGACCAGTTTTATTTTATGGACTCAGCAGGTATAAGAACCGATTGGTTTTGTAATTCTTCCCATATTTACAATTCTTCATATAAAAAACAGAGATAGCCTCAGGTTATTATGAAAATCTATGTACCACAACAACACAACATCCCATAATTTTTAAACATCTCATGCGAAAAGGGTAACATGAACTTAATTAAAATATTAAAATAAAAATTATATTTAAATATAATATATAAGGATAGCAATTATCAAAATATATTAAAGCATTGTGGAGTTGTTATTGTAGAAGGATCTATCTATCATAGCACGAAATATGAGCTGCCAAAATAAAATAATACAACATCCGAAAAGTGCTATGGTATGGTGGCACCTACCATAGCAAACAAAAAGAAATGTTATCGTATAGTGGTACATACCATAGCATGCAAAAACAAAACGATATCGTAGGGTGACACCTACCATAGCTGCCGATGTCAGAGCGTTCTTTAAAACGCTATCTATTACATATGATAGCAAAATTTCTAGGCTATCACTGACCGAATTTCTTGTAGTGTTGTTCATTTCTCAGGCACATTCTAACAAAAGCCTGGCAAGTTTTCTCATCTTCAATATCTTTCTTCACATTACTTGGGGCTTCAAATTCAGCGGCCGAAAAGACGCTTGGCGGATAACATAAAGATTTATCCAGCTTACTCGAAGAGACTTTTCATCAGAGGTAATGCGCCATACAAGTTTCAGCAAACTGAGTTTGTTTGCGTCCTTCAAATTTCGAATCATGAGGCCTCCTTCACTTAGAGGGCCATACACATCTTACCAAGCTATTTTTGCTTTCATGCGATTATGATTCAAGCATGACTACAAGAATGCATTACACAGACTTTCGAGTTCTTTGATGCAGCTAGTAGGTAACCCAAAAGCTGAAAGCCAGAACTTGATAACACTATAGATTTATAGGTTGTTGAGTTGGGGTCAGGAGCAGTATCCTCTTGTGTGCTCTGTTACCACACAACTGAAACAAGAGATCATCTCTTTTCACATGTGTGTACTCAACAAGGGTTGGAGAGCTCTCTCTTTGGGTTTAATGACTACAACCTTCACAACGGACTGGTCTCGGATTGTTGATTATTTAACAACCTCAAACCAAGACTATTACTATCTGATACACATCTCTGGCGATTGTATACACCATATGGCGCAGACGCAACAACATGAGACATGGACGCCCATACCAGTTGCGGTGTTAATCACCATTCTCAATCATACCCCTAAAATCATTTCAGCTCTATACACTGCTAAGTGATCAAAGTTTTTATGAGGGCCTGCACTATTGGTTATCGACACGTTCGTCTCAAGTAACTTAGGCGCTTTTATTTTGCTTCTTTTTTAAAAAATATAATACAACAAAAGAATACAAATTGATGTAAAACAATTTTTCTATACATTTATTTTTTAAAAAAGAAACTGTTAAAAGCACAAATCTATTATATCATAACATAAGTATCAAAGGTTTTCATGATAAATTTGTTTTTTCATAAACGAAAAGTCAATGGAAGAACACATAGAAAATGATACAGTAGAATCTTATTAAGGTCAGAGTCTGGGGACCCAATGGTGAAGGAGAAACTTCAGTAGACAAAAGACTCGTATGTGCTGTTTCCTTCGTTTTGTTTTAATTTTGTAGTAAGGGTGGCCGCGGAGTGGATATAGTCGAAAATCTAGTATTTGTTTCGTCTTTTGTCGGATATTAAATTTAACTATTTAATTTGTTTTTAAAATACGGATATTTGTAAGAACGAATATTTGTAAGAACGGATATTTATAAAATTTCCAAATATTTACGGATTATTTGATTTGTTTTGTTTTAAACAAACAAAATCTTTTAAAATATTTGAATTAAAAAATTTATTATATTTTCCTAAACAACAAAAAATATACAACAAATGAAAGTCGAAACCAAAAAATAGAAAATGGGTAACTATGATTTCCATCTAATTTTTTTTTTTCTTTACTTAAAACTCTATTGTGTATAAAAAAAGTTCTTTACAAAAATTTCTAAAAACTCCCAATTTTTTTTTGTTGAAAATGAGTAAAACAACGTTAAATTTGGAAGGCATAATCATTCATCTGTTGATTAAAGGGCATATTCCTATAAAAATACTTTCTTTGATATATGTGAACTTATTCATAAACTTAAAGTCTATCGTATAACTAAAACTAGGGAAATGTCCGCGCGTTGCGCGGATTTGAAACATTAAACAGACTTCATTTTATTTGTTTTTCATCTAGCATTGAAGGGTCCTAACTAACTATTAGTTATATTCAGTTTTTTTAGTGTAAGGTCTTACATATCCTTGTTATGTTTTTGTTTTGTATCATTATTATGTTTTTGTTTGTAGTTTTTTTTCCTTTTTTAGTTGTAAAATAATATAAGATTAGAGTTTCCGTGTACGTATGAAATGTAATAAACTGATCATGAATATTATTTAGTGGTGGGAAAAACTGTGGTAACATTTTATTCAATAAAAATACTTCAAAATATCAAATCATCTCAGTTCTACAGTAAGGACAACTCTTTTTTTGTAGTATAGCCAATTTGAAATACATATGTGATTATTATGGTACAACATAATGTGTTGATGCTTTTTTTTCCCGTTCAGATTTTCTAGACATATTGAACAGTCTTTTTCATTTTCTTGCGTAGCCACTGCTTGTGTGATTTCTAAATCGCAAATAAGCATTTCGAATAAATGATTGCTTCATCGATGTCGTGAATGTGAGGTAGAAGTTGATGATCTCTTTGAAGATGTTGTCATTTGATAAATATTATTTGATTGTTGGAGAAAGAGATTGTATAGTTTATGTTATTTTTTGACGATGTGGCCAAGTAAGTTTTAGGCGGAGATAATTTTTGTTTGGTAGTGGAGTTGTAATTCTCTCTGAATATATTTAGAAAATTACAACCATTGTAGAATTGATAGCTATAAAAATTAATAGACGTTTGCAGACTTGGATGTATTGTTCTTATGTGAGTTGTTGCTATTTATATTGTTTGTAGTGTAGCAATTATTCCTTAACTTTTTTTTAGTATACCATCTTAAATTTGTTTTAATTGTAATTAAGACCTATATTGATTTTGATATTTATGTTGACCATGAGTTATGGGACATTAAAATTGTCCTTTTAAGACATACTCCCTATGTTTCTTAAAGAGTGTTGTTTTGCCTCTTTGCACACAAATTAATAAAACATATTAAAAGTTATGTTTTGCCCCTAAATAATAAATTATTTGTTCATATTCTTCTTTGTTTTGATGTTAAATTAGATATTTAGTATTAGAAGTTATATTGGAAAATGTAAACGACACTCTTTGTGAAACAAAAAAATAAGTCTAAAACGACACTCTTTAAGAAACGAAGGGAGTAATATATTTTTTCATAGACTTAACTACACTTTGTTGACCTGACACAGGAATGTGAACAAGTAAAATACATAATGAGAACACAAATTTGTTAGTAATTTTGCGACTAATATTAATTTGATTAGGTTCCGGTAGGTACTTCTACATCTGAAAGTTACAAGCATGCATATCTTAGCAAAAATGTTTAAGTCATGTATTGAAATGATTAGTAATATGTTAAGTCGTATATATTTTTTACTTTAATTGAGAGAAAAAATTTGAAGGAAATTAATATCTTATAAAGTCTTTTTTTTTTTACTGTAAATGAATAAAATGTTGCTCAATAATAAAAATATTAAAAAGGAATCGTCTAACATTATTACTGCATTGTAATACTGAAAAAGAAATTAGGAATCATCTTCAAAATGTGCCTTTGTTAGTCTTGGTTTGCTTTGGAAATTATTTAGGTGTTATATGCTGATTTTTATTTTATTTTTTGTAAATCATCGTAGCTGATGTTGTTTCTAGTAGAAGATTTCCTAGGAGGTATTTTATTAAAATGTTATTACCATTATTTGTATAATGTAGACGAATATTAGACATACATATTCTACCTTGAAAAGTCTTCGGATTTATGCTTGTGACCAAGATGGTGATGCGTTCAAGTTTTTGCATATATAATTTTTTTCGAAAACATGCTGCTTTCTCATCCTAGAAAAGTAACTGCACCATTGAGTTCCTATTTAAACATGTTTTTAATGTGAATTTGCTTACAGAAATATAAAGTAGAGCTTAATTTTTTAAAGGACATTATAAATATAAAATACTGTTTCATTATATTATTATTATTATTTTTTTTTTGAAAATTTGTTAAAATATATTTTAAAAACTGTTTTACATCACTATAGTGACCCAATGTTTAAATGTTCTTTTGTGAAAAATTGTTAAAGACTAAAAGAGAAAAAAAAACAGAGGTTTGGGCTCGTGAAATGCAGAGCAGAGGAGCTAGATGCGTGAAGCAAACTATGTCCCTAAGGCTTCAACAAAGGATGGGTCGCCAAGATTTCAGATAGAGCTAATGCGGTTATGAACTTGTTTATCGAGTCGCTGGACGAGGCGTGCTGGAGATGCAGCAATAGCTCCATGCCTGTGATCATTTCTTTCGCGCCAAAGAAAATAAATAGTGGCCTGAAAGGAGTATCTTCGTAGGAATACTTCAATCTTATCTCCAATTGGTGATGAGACTGCCGAAACCACAAAGTCCCATTGTATAGGAATTTGCGGATCAAATAATTGACCTCCTACACGGGACCATACTACGGTCGAGAAAGGATAGTAAAAAAAAGATGATTCCTCGTCTCCATTGGGTGCGAACAGAAGGTACAAACCGTGGAGACATTTGATTGCCATTGTGACATGCGATCCCCTATTGTTAATCTATTTAGCATAGATAGCCATAGGAGGAAAGAGAACTTTGGGGTGTTTTATGCAAACCAAACAGCGTTGTACCAAGGAACGTTTGGATGCGGAGTACGAACTTGTGCGAGAGTATGAGCTATGGAAAAAGCGCTCTTGAAAACCTCAGAACGCACTTTCCAAAGAATGTGATCAGCCTGTGTGCTAGGATGAACCGCTATCTTAGCAACCTTAAATGCTATGTTGGTTAGCAGCTCTGTTCGAAAGCGCCGTCGTTGCTGGTTTGCCAGAGTGTTAGCTACAGTCGCCTGCAGGTGAAGACCGAACTCAATAGTACCACGGGGACCAGTGATATCAATCAAACGTCCCAACTGGGACCAGCTATCGAACCAAAATGAGGTAGAACAACCATTTCGGACCTCAACCTTGACGAAGGTATAAGCTTTGTCACAAACTTTCAACAACTTTTTCCACATCCACAAGCCTTTCATCGTGTGTTTGATCGACCAGAACGATGATTGGCGTATGAGATGCTCCTTTATCCATGATACCCATAACGAAGTTTGGGAGGATAAAATTTTCCAAATGAGTTTTAAAAGGGAGACGAGGTTTACATCTTTGAGATTCCTCAAGCCAAGACCTCCCTCTAACTTCAGTGTACAAACATCAGACCATCTTACTTTTGCTTTCCGTGAGTGCAAACTGGGTCCAGACCATAAGAAAGTTGCACATAGGCGTTCAATTTCTTTGACACAAGCTGAAGGGAGACGAAATGCCGACATCCAAAAATTCACTATACTTTCTATGACCGATGAAATCAGTTGTAGACGACCAGTATAAGACAGTAGTCTTGCGCTCCAAGTGGTGAATTTCCTTCGTATTTTGTCTAGCAGAGGAGTATAGTCATTGGTCGTCATTTTTTCGTCAGCAAAGGGAGACCTAAGTAGCGCACCGGCAATGTACCCATAGCAAAAGGAAATTGCTGGAACAGCATTTGTCGAGTAGTCTCATGAACACCAGCGAGAAACAGAGTGGATTTCGGTAGGCTGATTTGCAAACCTGACATTTTCTCAAAAGCATCGAAAATGTTGAGAATTCCTGTGATCGAGTGAAGAGTACCATCACTGAAAACCAGTAGATCATCCGCAAAACATAGATGGGTAAGGCATAAGTTCTTGCAAGTTGGGTGATATCCGAATACACTCTCCCGAGCTCCCTTATCTAACAGCTTGGAAAGCATGTTCATACATATAACGAAGAGGTAGGGAGATAAAGAACAACCTTGCCTTAATCCACGTTTGCTATGAAAATATCTGGCAAGCTCCCCATTGACTTGGACAGAGAAGGAGGCTGTGGTGACGCATAAACGAATCCAATGTATGAAAACATCCGGGAGGTGCATAACAGATAAAGTATTGAATAAGAAATCCCATTGTAACGAGTCAAAAGCCTTTGAGATATTGATCTTCATTGCACACCGAGGTGAAATGTTTTCCTTGTGGTAATTGCTGACTAGTTCAGTCGCCAACAACATATTTTCAATAAGCAAATGGTCTTTAATAAATGCAGATTGCTGGGCACGATACACTGAGGTAGAATACTTTTAAGGCGATTCGCAATAATCTTCGAGATTACCTTATAAAGAACGTTGCAGCAAGATATAGGTCGGTAATCTTTCATCTCAACTGCTCCTTCATTCTTAGGAATCAAAGCAGGAATTGTTTAATTAATACCCGTTGGTAGAAAACCCTTGATGAAGAAAGATTGTATATTGCGGTGGTAAAATCTTTACTAATGATCGACCAAGCTGCCTTGTAGAACTCACAAGTAAAACCATCCGGACCAGGGGATTTGTTGTTTGGAATAGCGAAGAGAACATCTCTGATTTCTTTTTCAGAGACCACATCGATCAACCTCGACTTTTCATTGTCTAAGCACTGATATTGTAGCAGAGGTTCCAACTCCTCACGAGATGGGCACATTAAATTCCCTGGTTCCAAGGTTAAAAATGTCTCAAAGTGTCGTACTGCTTCTTGTTGTATAGCTGCCCTTGTGATAGCTAGAGAACCATTTGCACACCTGATCTCTTTGATCCCATTTTGGATATAACGTAAGGTAACAGCTCGGTGAAAAGCCTTATTATTTCTGTCCCACATTTAGCCAGTGGAGCTTAGATCTTTGTCGAAGATAGGCCTCCTCTAGATCAACTAGCTTCTCCCATCTCAAGAAAGCAGCAGATTTCATATGCTGATTTTGAGCTGTTGGGTTTGTTAAAGTCTCAAGTTACAAAGCACATAGTGACTCGTGAGCTTCATGTTTCTTTTTTGTCACGTCAACCAGAGACGCCTTGGCTAATTGACGAAGAACTAGTTTAAGATTCTTAAGTTTCTTTGAGAAAAACCTGAGTGCCGAAGTAGAATGGAAGAGAGGCGTTGTAGCTTCCCAATATTCTGCAACTTGAGGCAGAAAATCTGTCAATTGTGCTAGAACATTCACAAATTTGAATGGTTTGTTTAGCCTTGTCATCGCAGCATCTAGACTTACACGAATGCGAAGATGATCAAAACAGCCTCCCGCTTCATATACGCAGTAAGTGCTGGTTAACAAGAACTTTGTCCAATTTTTTACTGATTATCCCCTCGTGTCTCCTATTACACCATGTAAAAAGAGGACCATGGAACCCCATGTCTGTTAAATGACAAACCCGTAGAACTTCCTGAAAATCCATCGAACATGCGGATAAGATATGAACATACTCCGAGTGTTCTTCACCATCAACGATCTCATTAAAATCTCCTAGTATCATCCACTTCTTGTCCTGGAAAGAAGCAGAGCTATGGTGAGCTTTAAGGTCCCTCCACAACTCTTTCCTCTCGGTTTCCAGGTTTGCCGCATATACAAAAGAGACTAAGAAGTCTACTCCATCACCACCAACTTCAACCAAGCACGTGATCATTTGCCTGCTCTTGTATATCGGGACCATGCGTATAGGGTCTCGCCATAGCACCCATATACGTCCCATAAAATCATGTTCGTAATTACATACTGCTGACCATCCTCCAAAGACCCGAGAGATAATCTTACTAGACTTCATTTCTGTTACCCGAGTCTCCAGTACACATCCATAGCTGAAAGCGTAGTCATTGACCCATTTTCTCATTACGGAATGTTTTGCCTTTTGGTTAAAACCTCGAACATTCCATGAGAAACACGACATATTAATGTTGGTGTTTTCGATTACCCGTTCTTTTCGTTGTGCCAGTTTGAGCTGGCAGAACGAAACTAGACTGGGTATCTCCAAGATTATGACGGTTTGTTTTTGCATCCCGTGGAGGCAAAATACGAGAGCCACCACGCTGAGTAGTAATGAGAGGTTGGGAACTTTGATGAGTTTCATCAGCCACCTGGTTCTCCTCTGTGTCAATATATGTGTCTGAGACGTCAGTGTTTACAACATCTTGGCCCTGATCGTTTCTATCTTCATCATTATCCTGAATATAAGGAGATGTTGCCATGTCAGAAGCTTCCATAGTAGGCAACTCCTCCTGACCTTGAAGAAGGGCAAACCGTGTAGCGGAGCTTATAGATAATGACGGGGAGGATCTCTCTATTTGTCTTCCAATTTTTGAAGGTGTTACCCATTCACCCACCTCCATGTCTACAGCATTTTCTAGCTTTTTGGATGTCTCGGTTGAAGAATTCTTTTGAGGGCTAGGCACAACCAACGCTTCGGTTGATGGTTCGATAACGACTTCGTGCATTGCAGTAATACCCGCCAGAGGTGCCTCCCCCATCCCTGCGTGCACCAGAGGAGAAACAGAGATATCTCTGTTTGCAGAATCTTCGATATTTCTCTTGCTAGTACCTGATTGTATATCAAATACAACCTCAGCCGATTTTTCAGTCTGTTTTCCTTTATGCGTCATGGTGTGACTGCTTCTTAGATCGACGTTCGGATACTTTATGCCCCCACTTTAAGCATTTAACACATCGCGACGGTAACCAAGGATAAGTGTAAGTGATAGTAACTTCCTTCCCTGCCTTTGTGCGAAAAGCATATGAAGTTGGTAAGGGTTTCGTGAGATCTACGTCTACAAAAACCTCTGCCTCTTCAAAACTCTTACAATTTTCTGTTTCAGGGTGGAGATGATGAGGTATTCCCACTAGCTTAGCAAGAGAACCAAGACCCTTTGTGTGAAAAAGTTCACGCGGACATTTTTAGTACCACCCACGAGGGGATAGTCGTCAATTTCTTGACTTCCTCCTCTTCCTCAATAGGACTGCAATTTGCAACAACCATGGGGAGACCCATAATGGTCCACAGACTACGACGGAGGACACGGTTGCACACATTCTTGTTAGGAATGCGGAACTTCACCACTGATTTACTTTCAATGAAAACATCAATCTTTAAAGATTTGTCACCAAGAGTCCATATGCGATTCACTATCATATGTATCTTGGCTATAGGAGGGACTGCATCGGAGAATTTCCCTATTATGAGATCTTCCCATAGTGGAGTCACATCCTCGAAGACTTCTTCCGGAAAGGTGATTGTTTCAACACCATCCACCCGCTTTATTTCAACTTCAACCGACGGTAGCTGTCTTTGATTCTGAACCAATGTGGCCCATGAGACAGCTGGTTTCACTTGTTCCTTGTCAGATTCATCTGACGCTTGTCCCCCGTTACTCTCTTCATCAACTTTCCTTTCATCGTTCTTCATCAACGGATCCCCTTCGTGGGTCTCTTCGTTCGGTTTCTTCAATTGTGATTCCTGTTCAGTGATGATGGGGGATCCCACCCGCGACTCCGATGGGGAGCCAGGGCGGTCGACCTCCATGGTTGGCCCTAAGCGTGGGCTAGACGACTGTAAACCTAGTATCACCTTTTGAGTCGCCACGCACTTTCTTTAACCTGATATTCGCAAAACCTTCAATGCATTATATTATAAATGGACACAAACAAGGAGTACATGCATGGAAGAACATCAGGGGATGTGAGAAAAGATTGGAGGAGGAGGCTAGGTTTTTTGTTTCAATTGGAATGAGTTACGGTTTTTGTTTGCATAAGTTAGTAAAAAAAAAAAAAACTAAAACATAAATTTGTTTCATTTGGAAATAGTTACTTTTGGATTTTTTGGTTTTGATAAATTAGTAAAAACAAGAAAAAGGATACTAGACAGCTTCTCAGAATTTACTGTAAAGTGGAACCTTCTATACTATATAAGATTGTAATACATATATATATATTATAGGATAAAATCTTATAATATTATATTATAGATGACAAAATATTCTAACATATACGTATAGTTATATATTTATAAATTTAAGGATCGGATCGAATAATTCGTAATTTGAAAAATGATATTTGTTATTTGTTTTGTTATTTACATATACCAAATTTTTCATTTTGTTTTGTTTAGAATTTTTACGGATATTTGTTTTATCCGGATCAAATTGAACCTAATAAAGAATCGGAGTAAATTTTATGGATCTTTTGCCCAACCCTTTGTAGAATCTTTGAGTTCATGTCTTCTCGTCCATGGAAAATGTCTAATATTTGTGGTAATCTCAAACCTATTTATGTAATTGGTTCAGTCCATAATAGAGTGCTGTACGATAGGGGCTATTTTTAGGTAATAATCTTGAAAATTATATAAACAGGAGGATAAATAATGGCCACACGAGAATGAAGGTGGGGTCAAAAATAGCAACAGCCATTGAAACTGGTGGTCAACAAGTAATTGTCGTTTCAAAGTAGGTTTGTTTTCCCATATATTCAATTTTGACTAAAATCTAAAACCCAATCTGTTGAAAAGATTTTTTTGGCGTCGGTACAATCAATGATCGAAGATATTTTTAGACTTCAATAGATTTTTGGGCCTTGCTTGTGATGCCTTTTGGCTATTTCGTCCATTTCTTTTCCCGAAACTATATATTATAAACAAATACGAGATTATTGGTCGACATCATATATGGATTATGATTTTAATTTTTATATAATATTAAATACAAAATAATTGGCTATAGTAAATAATATAAGCAATTAGAAAATCATCTATTTATTTTTTCGAGTTCATGTATTTTGGGATTGAACTGATCGACAAAAATATTTGGATGTTCAATAGGACCTTGTTTTTGGATGAAAATAATACTCGACGAAGTCTTTTTCTATTACACTCGGAGTTCGAGACCCTCATTTGGGAAATAAAAAATCTTCTCGAACACCATATTTCATGCTCGTGTTTTCAAATGGGTTATTTAATATTAATAAAGATTATTTACGCACTTAAATATTGGTTAGCTTTTGAGATGTGAGGTGTATTTAGCAAGATACAAAAAGTTTAAAAATTATGAAATTGAATCCTAATAAACCATATGCCTTTGTCACTCTGATGCTAATAGTTGCCGCACGCTTGCTCAAATAATCAAGACGTATGAAGACATTTATGGACAGCGAATAAATTGTTAAAAATCAGCAATTACTTTTTCATCCAAGACCCGGTTATAACAAGAGACCTAGCAAAAAATATTCTCCATATTACAAAGGAGGGTGGTATTGGAAAATATCTAGGTTTACCCAAACATTTTGGTTGACGAAAGAAAGATCTATTTGCGTCCATTGTCGATCGCATAAAGCAGCGTGGAATCTATTGGTTGACCCGCTTTCTGTTTTCAGCGGGTAAGAAAACACTTGTTAAATATGTCCTCACGGCTATTCCCACCTACACAATGTCATGCTTTAAAATTCTCATGTCCTTGTGCAAATGGATTCAATCGGTCCTAGTCCGGTTTTGGTGGGATGCTAAACCGGGTAAACGAAAAATCAGCTAGATAGCTTGGGATAACACTTCCAACCAAAGACGGAGTTTAGGTTTTCGGGATATTGCCAGGCCCGGCTCTAAGGGTGGGCTAAGTTGGCAAAAAACAAGGGTCCACCTCTTTTTTTGTATAAAAGAACCCAAGTTTGTACTTAAAAAATTTTTATATATGAAAGTCCTAGAATTTTTTTTTTGCCTTAGGCTAAACAAAAAAGTGAGACGGGCCTGGATATTGCAGCATGTAATGATGCCCTACTAGTTAAACTTAGTTGGCGGTTACTCTCCAACTCGGACTGAAGGACTTGGAAAGTACTGTAAATCGTCAACCTTACTTACATGCCAAGCTACAAATGCCATGTCTCATGGGTTGCGTGGTGTTCTTATTGGCAGAGATCTTCTCCAAACATGACTCGGTCAAAACATAGGCAGCGGAGAAGATACCCTTATTTGGAAGGATGCTTGGCTTTCAACCACGGAACCAAAGACTGTGATCGGACCAGCTCCGAAAGAACTTAAAGATCTCATTGTTAGTCATCTTAAGATACCAGATTCAAATGTTTGGGACACGAATAAAATCCAAGCTATCATCCCACATCATGTAGATGACGTGATGAAAATTATTCCTAGGAAAGGCACCACCAAAGACCGGACATGTTGGTTACTTAACCAATCTGGCATCTACATAACTAGCTTTGGCTATAAGACAGCCCAGGCTCGTGCTTAAGCTACACCATTGCCTCATCATCTCAGGAATTTCGAATACCACAATCAAATCTGGTCCCTCCCCACTGCCCCGAAAATTAAAGTCTTCTTATGGAAGGCTCAACACGATGCGATCCCCACCAACGAGGCCCTTGCTCGACGTAATATACCAGTGGATCCGAAATGTGGTCGTTGCAATGAGGATGAGACGATAACTCACCTTTTATTTGAATGTCCCTTTGCTCAAGAGGTATGATGACTTGCTCCCATCACACACCTCCCCCATGCAACACTTTTTCACACCGCTTACCACGAGATTTGAAAGAATGAAACTCATTTGATCTCTTCCCCCAACGGGCCTCTCCACAGGCCATTTCTACCCCTTGCTATGCTGGGCATTATGGAAGACTCGCAATGAACTAATCTTTAACCATGCAAACACTGATGCTACCCTGGTTCTTGAACGTGCTATTATGGCAGTTAAGGAGTGGAAAGATGCCCAAGAGACCATTACAATCCTCCCGACCAGCAGCTACAACCTCGGAGATTACTGGCCAATACAGAGTTTATATGCAACGTGGATGCTGCTTGGCAAGCTGACATATCTTGTGCTGGATTTGGATGGACTATTCGATCTAGAAATGAGACAATGATCCGGCAAAGCTCGACTCATCGACAACACACGGGTTCTGCCTTAATGGCAGAAGCACTAGCCTTACTCTCTACGTTACAGGATTTGGTAACATCCAACTATCTATTGGTGCGACTCAACTCTGATTCACAACAGTTAATCAAATTTCTCAACACCAACTGAGATATGCAATGAAAGGAAGACCCGCTAGTGATAAGACAGGGTAGGTCACCTTGCTTCCACAGGAAGCCCCATAGAACTTCGAAAAGTTGCTGAACACATGGGTGGGATGCAGAAAAGCTCCTCCATAGCCGTTAACAAGAAGATGTTGGACATGAGTAGGTGCATCTGATTGAGTGCATGAATGTCGCATGTAATGATGCAAGTCCCCTGCCATTCTAAGTTTACACCTATATTTCAAAACATCGCATATCAGGTGTCTCACGTTCTTCTCTGTGTCGCTGCTTCAGTACCAATCAAGAAGCCATCTTGGTTCATGCGTGATTATGATCACAACGTCATTCTCCTTAACCTAATGACCAAATATTCATTTTACTATAGCAACAAAAGAAGAACTGAGTAATACTGAAAGATGGGGCCACTAAAATATAGCCTAAACCACTCGTTCAGAGCTCTTCAAAAACCAAAGGCAATGCAAACTCATACCAAGGTTGTATAGCAAGTCATAAATGGAATAAATCGTAGAAGTCTGAGTAGGCGTAGATATATTACATAGCATCTACAATTCTATAAAGCGTGGAAAAGAAAAATGATACAAAAATTACCTTCCCCTTCACTAATTTTGAGAAGAATTTGAACTGGTCGACATTAATATCACCACGCAGTGCAAGATCCAAACCAAACACCCACCATCTCTTAGGTAGTTGCAGGGCAAAATAGCATTTCTTCTGGGACATTAACCACCCGCTTTACCAACTCTTATGGCATATATATCTCATGAAAGTATTGAGTCCGTCAAACCAGTCTACGAAACAATGAATATTAACTCTATAGTTAGAGGAACTGGCAGAAGAAACCACGTATGCATGCAGGTATTGAGAACAAATTACTTGAAAAATAAATGAAGCAGAGACCTGAAACTCACCATGGTTTCCATGGATGAGAAAACATTGAGGACCATTATAATGCTTGAGATCAGGCACTCCCTCAGGCAATTCAAGCTTGTCAACAGCGATCGAGTCATTTTTATACCAATGGTGAGGCTGGAGCGCATACTCAAAAGGACAAAAGATACAATTTTCCATATGTAAATGTTGACGGATTGAGATACCTGGGGCATATCATTGAAATAGATTCATGGTTACATTTATACCTTACGAAGCTAGAGAATATGTAAAAGTTACGGATAATATGTGAAGCGCTTACGCAAGATCTCCTCCAATTAACAGTAGATTACCCCGTGGTAAAGACGGAAGATCATTGACCCCCGAGACTTTGATAGAAGGATGAAGAAGTTTTGCAACAACATACAACAAATTCCAACCATCCCCAGTATCTGCCATAAAGTCAAACAAAAAATCATTTTTATCAGCAAGGTGGTCATATAAAAGTTCCTTCCTCTCATGCAAAGATCAACATAATACCATAAGATCTAAGCAATATTCCACACTAACTAAATACTGCAAAAATGGGAAAGACAAAAACATAAAGAAACTAGAAATAAATTTGATCACTCACATTGAGGAGCCTGGAATAAGTTATCTCCACCACTCAGCAAGCTTGTGAAGGAGAAAGGCATCTGATCAGGATTAAAAAATTTGTCCAATTCAAACTCACTGTAGCCAGCTTGAGAACCGCTCCCCATACTCGCACCTGAACTAAAGTTTCCAGCGACCAGCTCCACATTACCAGTGTTGTTCCGAATAACCGGTGGTAGAGGAGAAGCTATGTAAGAATAATGGGCCCAATCTCGGCCCAAATCTGAAACCATTATGCTTGTTAGTAATTTGGGTTTGATATCTCTTTGGCCCATATGGGAATGGTCGGTTAGAGAAAAGGCAAGAACAGAGAGTTGTTCTGATATATAAGGAGGCACGTTCAAGGAAAAAACCCTAGCACAACAGAGAGACGGTCCAAGGAGATCTCGGAGAGAGATAGGAAAGAGAAGAAGCTAGCAGACAAGTCATGTCTTTGCGGGATAGAGTTTCTTTGTTCTTCTCTGTCGTGTCTCCTCTTTAGCTTTGTATCTGTAACACAAGAAAGCGCGGTTAGCGTTGTGTAAACCTGACTGATAGTGGATGGTTGTGGGAGACGGTTCTCACCCGAGAGAGATGTACCTTAAGGGAACTCTCTCGGTGAACAAAGTGTTT
>OVAP01002483.1:0-19303 GCA_900406295.1 Aurinia saxatilis
ACAAAGACAAAACAAGGATTAAAACATGTCAAAAATGCAATATATCAATTCACCAGACCCGAACTGTCCTATGCTATTCATATGCTTGCATTTATATGAAACAACCCCGTGTCAAACATTGGGAAGCAGCACTACGAGTTGTGAAGTATATTAAGGGATGTCCGGGTCAAGGGATTTTGTTAAGTTCAAATCCGAGTTTACAACTTACGGCATTTTGTGACTCTGATTTTGGTACATGTCCTATATCTCGACGATCTATTACGGGTTACATTATAATGTTGGGTGATTCTCCAGTTGTTTGGAAGACAAAGAAACAAGACCAGGTGTCTGTTTCGGTGACCGAGGCAGAATATCATTCGATGGGAAGGACACTACGTACACTGCAATGGGACAAGCAACTTCTTAAGTGCTTTGAGATAAATCATGATGAACCTATGCGAATGTTTTGTGATAACACGGCTGCTCTACAGATTGCAGCTAACCCTGTATGCCATGAACGTACTAAGCATCTTGAGGTAGAGTGTCATTATATTCGTGATGAGATTAAGAAGGAGACACTAGCTACAACACATGTACGCACCACGGAACAATTGGCTGATATCTTTACCAAGGCGCTTGGCACTCGACAATTTGAATATCTACGGCGCAAGTTGGGCATTCGAGACTTGCATGCTCCAACTTGAGGGGGAGTATTACGAGCTAGATATGTATATTGTAGATTACCATATTCTGTTTATGTATAGTTTCCATTTATCTTAGATACCTAGGGTTAATGAACATTGTATATATAGATTTCTAGGGTGTATGAATAAGAGGTAGAACATTCTCTCTATTACTTTACACACGTCGAACTCTCCAAATTCGGTTAAGCCCATTCAAGTAGTGTTTCATGTGATACCCTTGTAAACATCATACTGCTTGTTCAGATGATCTAATCTATGTTTGAATTTAATCCATCGTTAATCTATGCCAAAATGTTTCGAAAAGTATGCGTATAGGCTTTGTTGACCGATCTCATCAAAACCCTTGTCTTTTTATTCACCGGTTCCTTGGTTTGGTCTTTGATTGTGTGGAGTATGGTTTTACTTCGGACTGGATTTTAGTTTTAGAGTGTGGAATTGTAACTTTAAAGTTAGAGACTTTTCCTTTTTAATGAGGTTTATTGGTTTTGGTGTTTTAATAGATTTGAAATTCTACTAGCAATCCTATGTTATTCAATCAATAATTTTTAAATTTTTACTAGAATCCACTCTTATTCATTCTATCATTTCAAAATACAAATTAGAATTATATCTTATTTAATTAAAGAATTCAACATAAGAATTTCATTTTAAAGTGGATTCGAATGGATTTGAGAATAATTTTATGTTAGAAATATGAAAAGTGAAATCCTAAATAAAACCTTGTTATTTGGATAGATTTCCAAATTCTACATGGATTCTCAAATTCTATATAGATTCTCAAATTCATTAAAACACCAAAACCAATTAACCCCTCAATGTCTTTTGTTTAGCTCCCTCAAAGGTTTTTGTACTCTGAAGATGTTCAAGTAACTTCGGCTGCTGCGGTTGAGACTCCATTTCTGAATCTTTCCCCTGTATCACTCCCATGTTTTTAATATATATATTTTAGAAATAATAATAAATATATACGGACTGTTTGTTCCTTGATTTTATCTAGCCATATATAAAATTAAAAAATTAAGGAATAAAGTGAGTCCTGTCATTATCTGGTTTTGCCATAATCTATAAACCATGCACATAAATATTGAGATTATATATATCATAAAGGTTTTTGTACTCTGAAGTTGTTCATGCACGTATACGTGTATCAACTTGGACTTATTAATGGACTCATTGTAATTGTACTCGTACGGTTGTAAAGGTTTTTATGGAATTTTAGACGAATGGTTGCTTGATCTACAGTAATACATATATGTGATATTTTTCAGCTTTACACTATAGTCCGTTTAAATTAGGGATTTTTAAAAGAGAAAGCATGTTTAATTTAATTTAATTTTTATTATTATTAAATTAGAAACAATCATATACATTATTATTATGTTATGATAAATTCGGACTGTCTGTTCCTTGAGAAAGCATGTTTAATTTAATTTAATTTTTATTATTATTAAATTAGAAACAATCATATACATTATTATTATGTTATGATAAATTCGGACTGTCTGTTCCTTGAGAAAGCATGTTTAATTTAATTTAATTTTTATTATTATTAAATTAGAAACAATCATATACATTATTATTATGTTATGATAAATTCGGACTGTCTGTTCCTTGATTATATCTAGCCAAAATAAAATAAAATAATAATAATGTAATCTATGGATTTCACGGTGCTTAATGTTATTATATTGGATACATTCCATGATAATCTGGTTTTGCCTCAGTCTATAAGTATAAAGTTCAGAAACACTTTTCACAAAGATTTTCTTGTATCCTCGATAAGCCGAAGAACTTGCTTCTCTCTGATCTGCGCAGCGTTACAATATGGGAAGCGAAAAGTTTGTCCTGAACCCACTTCTCAAGTGGATAGACGAGAATTGATCGTAGGGAGCTTCATAGTTTTCGTCGTGGTCTGTTTTTGGATCTTCTTTTTTGTTGGCGCGGTATCTACTTTTAAGCACACTGACACTGACATTGGCAAATTATTTGAAAAAATTCTTAAAGAAGCAGAACTATATGTCCCGGATATTACAATACAATCTATGGATTTCACAGTGCTTAATGTTACCGATCAAACTCATCTTACTGCAAATTGGGATTTGTTGATCAGGATTCCTTCAGATCTTCCTGGAGATTATATGTGTCTCAATGGAGATTTTCAGGTTCTCGTACTTTACAAAGGTGCTACAATCACTACTTCATCCATAAAAAGGTAACACTTTTTCTTTTGTTATTATGTAAACTCGATTTAACCTTTTTGTTCAATAAAACTAATTGAGATTCCTCTTGATCATGATATATCAGTTAGAATCTGATACCAAGATGGTCTCAAATACTTAAAGTATCAATGATTGCTTCCGATGTAAATATGGACCGTGCGACTGTGAATGACATTATGGACGTTGTCAAGGACAAAGCTGAAATACGGTTCGGCCCGCGATTGATTCTTCCAGATTGTACGATTGGTACGAGCGGAGTGATGAAGCCATGTTACAATTTGGCTCTCAGAGGAATGCAAGTTTGCTTGGAAACCACCCTAAGTGCGTTTATATTCGCTAAGTATTCATTAGCAGTTGTTGTCTTGCATCATTTACTAGGTGAGGTGATTTCCGAATATGTGATGCCATGCATGTTAAATTTAAATCTCAATTTAAGTAGCTTAATATTCAAAAGCAAAACTTTTTCAAAAAGCTCATGATCTTTTAATTAGGTTAATAGCTTATGTTATCATAAGCAACTATCACTAATATATCTATCATAATTTTTGTATTACATAATACTAAACCTTAATTTAGTAAAACCAAACAAAAAAATACGCAACTGTGTTTCCCATCGTTTTTGTTTTTTAATTAAAATATACCAGTTCATTTTCATAAACATATATTATCGATAAAATGATAATCACAATTTGAATATAGTATTGTTAAAATTATTTAGTTTTTAATTACTTGATATTATATCCTAATTTTGGATTTATAAACCTAAACGGGACAGAACAAAATATGTTCGTTATAAAAATTTCTTTAATTACATGACACTATATACTCAAATTTGGAAATTATAAACTCAAACCACACTGTATACAACCTGCTATACACAAAGACATGGTTGTTGTTCAAAATCTTTAATTACACGACAATATACCTCAATCTGGGATTTTAAATCCTGAAAAAATACAGTATGCTCACAAAAAAATATTTGTAATAAGAAAAATTTAATTACATGATATTGTACTTCTGGATTTATAAAACCGAATAGAAAAATATACAGTCTGATCCATCAAAAATATGTTCTTTAATATGTTCGGCTTCACAGGAAAAATATGGCTGTTGTAAAAGTTCTTTAATTATGTGACAACTCTACCATTATTTATTATATGTAAACCCAAACTGAAAATTATGCACCCTGCTCCACACAAAATAAGGTGACACGATACCCTAAATAGAGAATTATAAGCTCAAACGAAATATATATACATTTTGCTCCTCAAAAGAGATTGGTGGTTCTAAAAGATCTTTCAAGCTGCATGCCATCATATAAGTCTAAACAAAAAAGATATACAGGTTGCTTCACACACAAAAAAAAAATCGGTTATTGTAGTCTTGTAGAGTGTATTTAATTACATGACACTATACCATGATTTGGGTCCACAACATATAGGGTTTTAAAATGATCTGAGTACCGAGTGAATAGAAAATAGATATGTTTGCAGTCAAACTTTAGATTTAAGCAAAAAAAAATCTAAAGTTTTCTTTTATTGTGCCAAAACTCGAGCATACGAGATAATGAAATGTATAGTCAAGAATGAAAATGTATAAATCGCATGATAGTCAAGCTCACTCAAGTTCTTAAGCCACAACCTAAGCATACAACAGAACAAAACCCTATAGCTGAGAATGAAAACAAAAGGAAAAAAAAAAACATAGTTATGTCAACGAAAAATATACCGTGTTCTCCAGACATAGACCATAGAAAGACATCAGTATATATATATATATTTTTTTTGCAAAAATCAAATACAAAATGTGATGAGGGAAAATAATTATTTTTAATATAATATGATATAAAAAATGGCACAGTGTATGATTTAGATTAAGTAGAGATTTATATTTAAAAATGGAGAATCCAAAGAGCTACCTAGGTCAGTACGAAACATATAATTTATAAAATCATTAAGAAAAAAAGATCTCATAAGATAGTCAAACACATGTTTCGTGTTATTTATGTTCATTTTCAAAAGTTCGAATGGTAGCATATACGGAAAAAAAAAAAAACAAACTTTCTTATAATATCAATGATGTGATGATTTTAACATTTGAGAAAGTATAACCAAATAAAGATGTTGTGAGAAAAAATGATTATTCTTAGATATAATAAATCATATCAAAATTCTCTTCTTAAATCTGATTGGTCAGTTATTATTTATGTACCATTTTAAATAATTAATTATCGAATTTTGTTACTTTTAACACAGGTCCAACTCAACTCAAAACCGGAAGAAGTTACTAATTTATAATTACTACTAATTTATAGAGTATTAATTAAATATTGAGGGTATTATCGGTTTGTGTATTTGAATGGATTTGGAAATCCAAACCAAATCCGGTGTTGTTGGATTAATGATTTCAAAATCTATATTCAAATCAAATATTATTCGTTTTGTGATTTGTGAATACTAAATGAAAAAAAAAAATCCGGTGTTATTCGTTCTATGATTTACAAAAATTAAATGAAATAAAGTGTTATTTAATACTTAAAGTTCTTTACGAATTTGGTTTTATAATGGATTTAAATAGATTTGGATGAATTTCAAAGTTTAAAATACAAAGACTCACAGGTTATTATTACAGATTATGTATTTCAATTGATTTTGAAATCATAATATTTTGTAAGATTTCAAAATCCTAAACAGACCCCTAATGTATTTCCTTTTTTTCTTCTATTTCTTTTTCTTAGGTAAGTCGTATCTCCTTTCTCATCAAGTTAAGCATATTGTACAAATATATATATAGTAAACTTGTATATTGAGTCATTAATAGAAAAAACAATCTCTCGTATTAAAAGTCGTTCTCTTAAACTCTCTGTACAATTTTCTTGTATCCTCTCGATTAGCCGAAGAACTTTCTTCCCTTTCTTCCCTTTACAATATGGGACGTGAACCACCGTTACTCTCCAAATCCACTTATCAAGAGGATAGAAATTTATTATTCGGCATCGGTTGTCTTGTTCTTCTCTTTGTTGTCAGCATTATATACCTTGTCAAATTAGAAGAAGAAGCTTTGGAAAAAGCTCGTAAAGAAGCAGAACTATATGTCCCGGATATTACAATACAATCTATGGATTTCACGGTGCTTAATGTTACGGATGAAACTCATCTTATTGCAAATTGGGATTTATTGATCAGGATTCCTCGAGATCTTCCTGGATATTATATGTGTCTCAATGGAGACTTTCAGGTTCTCATACTTTACAAAGGTGCTACAATCAGTACTTCATCCATAAAGAGGTTTGCTTCTTCTTTTTTTGTTATTATGTAATCTCGCTTTAACCTTTTGTTCAATAAAACTAATTGAGACTCCTCTTGATCATGGTACGCCATCAGTTACAATCTGATACCAAGATGGTCTCAACAACTTAAAGTATCAATGATTGCTTCCGATGGAGATATGGACCGTGCGACTGTGAAGGACATTATGGACGTTGTCAAGGGCAAAGCTGAAATACGGTTCGGCACGCGATTGATTCTTCCAGATTGTAGAATTGGGACGAGCGGAGTGATGAAGTATGCGTGTGATGAAGCCATGTTACAATTCGGCTCTCAAAGGAATGCAAGTTTGTTCGGAAAGCACCCTAATTGCGTTTATATTCGCTAATTACTTTTCTTAAGTAGTAATTGTCTTGCCTGATTTATTAGATGCATTTAAAAAAAATAAAACTAGAAGAAAGATACAACGAAATCAATATTCTTCGAAATATTTTATACATATTTTTGTTTCTGTTTTTGTTTTCTTCTTTGATGGTCTTGGTTAACAAAATATTATTGATATTTTCCGAACCAGTTATCATATAATTGACTTAATGAATTAATAGTCATACATACTCTTCTTCTATGATAAGATTGTAATCCGATCCCTAACAATAACCGAAATTTTAAAGATACATTTAGTTTACCACATCCAAATCCAATAATATAATTTGATGAAGACATTTTGGTTGTATTTGGCTATTTTATTCCTTTAAAAGTGGGATAAGGGACTTATATATAGATTCTTTTTTCGACCAATGTTTTACCAAAACATCATACATTTGTGATGGGGAAAATGTAGCCGTTTATGAACGTTGGACCATTTAGTTGAAAGGTCGGAAATTTCTGACCATTTTCTAACCAAAATATTGTCGTTCATTCTCCGACTAAAAAGTTTAACGGTTACAAACGGCTATTTTTTTACCAAATATTGACAAAAGTTGTGGTAAAAAATATTTATGTCCAATATTTAATTAAATAGCCGACAACTCAAATTTTTGTAGATAAATGGTCAGAAAATATCTATCATTTTCCGACCATTTTGTTTGATCAAAATTTTATGACCATATTCCAATGAATACAAATTTTGTTGTTAATTGAATACAAAATAGTCAAAATATTTCTAACCAAATTAAATTTAGACAGAAAGCATGATGTTTTCTTGTAGTGGCATTCATGTTTTAAAAGAATTGTGAAAGCGAAAACTAATAAACCAATTACGATACTTAAAAAAACGTTTTCCTAATAAAACCATAAGATATGAACATCATATAATCTTCATCAGCTAAGGAGAAGAAACAATATACCAATGAATGAATCATGATCTTGTTTATCAGATGTGAGCTGAGAATAGTGAGGGATGCGAAAACTTTGTTCATCGAAATCACTGTTGAATATATTGGGATTAGAGAGTTTTTCTCAGAGGTTAACTGATAAACCCTGGCGTCAATACGTGAGGAGAGGGAAGCAAAAGGAGAAGGAAGGAGACGAAGAGAAGGAAGTTAGTTACTGAGTTAGTTACTGAGGTTGTTACTGACAGTTAGTACAATTGTTTTTAGGAACCTCTAGTATATAAAGAGGTTTTGGATAGATTTGTGGGGGATTCGGTTTTCTGGCATTTTGTGAGTTGGTACATAGAACACTTTACTTTCAATAAAGGAAGGATTTACAGTAGAGAACTCTATCAATTGGTGCGGTGAGCCGACTTCAGAATGCCAAATACTCGGTCATCGGACGGTGCTGGTGACGGTGGTCTCGCGGCGAGAGTTGACCAAATCGCGAAGGAATTACAAGATTCGAAGAGAGAGACGTCGGAGATTCGTAAGACGCAGGCGAAAGATTCCGAACGTCTTGATTTGATGAGTAATCAGCTCGCGCAGCTGCTTCAACGGCTCGGCGGAGGTACACAATCGCCAGCATCGACGTCGCAACAGCTCGGGAGCAATAGTGAACCACCTGTGTTACAACCGGAGGTACTTTCTTCTAATCCAGAATCGAATATGGTAATTGATGATTCGAATCGCGTGGGCTCTTTTTCGGGGAGTAGGGATTTGATGCTCAAGAAAGTTGAGATATCGATCTTTGAGGGCAATGATGCGTATGGATGGTTGAATGTTGTGGAGAGGTACTTCGAGTTAGGGAAGTATACGGATAAGGAGAAGCTAGAACTGGTATCCTTGAGCCTTTTGGGAAGGGTTCTTAGCTGGTATAACTGGGAGATTAGGCGTTGTCCATTTGCGGATTGGAAGAAGTTTAAGGAGAAAGTGTTGTTGAGGTTTGGCAGATCTAAAACATTATCACCTCGCGATAGACTTTTTAGTCTCCAACATCTAGGCACGGTGGAAGATTATGTGAATGAATTTGAGGATTTATCATCACAGATATGTGATTTGGATGATGAGAGTTTGATTGCTATTTTCAAAAAAGGCTTAAAACCTGAGCTTAAGGAGCTGGTGGGGATGTTGAAACCTGTGGGGTTAATTGCGCTGATCAACACTGCGCTGGAGATGGAGGCTAGTATTATTGCACGCATGGTAGAAGGGGCATTGGTCAAGGATGAGAAGTTCTCTCCCACACCTATTCCACAGCAGTTTCCTACCAAGAGTATAACGCCTGGGCCCAGTACGTGGAAGAAAAGACCTTATCCAGGACCGTCTTCTACTAGCTCAGGAGGGTCTCAAGGCAGGTCTCAATCCAGTACTGCTTCCTCACACATGAGTGGGAGACGAAATCTATCAGCCGCAGAATTTGAAGATAGGAAGCAAAAAGGGCTTTGTTACAAGTGTGATGAAAAGTTTAGCCCTGGCCACATTTGCAAGCGGAAGGAGTTACAAGTTATGCTGGTGGTCAGTGGGTATGAATTGGAGATTGCAGCACCCGTGGAGGATGATACAGAGGAGGAGATATTGTTACAACCGCAGATGGCTCAACTGTCCTTGAATGTTTTTTTGGGAGTTAATTCATTGACAACCACAAAGCTGAGAGGCCGTATTGGGAAGACAGAGATGGTGGTCGTGTTGGATAGTGGGGCAACTCACAATTTTATTGCTCCCACTTTAGTCCGGAAGACTAAACTGCAGGCTCAATTTCAGGCTTCGTGTGAAGTATTATTGGGTAATGGGTTGGTGGTGAAGGGTATGGGTGTCTGCAGGCGTGTGAAGTTTGGGATTAGTGCTTTAGAATTCGAAGCGGACTTTATGATGTTGGAATTGGGGAGTGCTGATATTATACTGGGGGTTCAGTGGCTGAGGACTTTAGGGAAGTGCCTCATGGATTGGGAAAGACATGAATTGTCCTTTGTGGACAGGGGAGAAATGGTTACTTTGTTAGGTGATCCAACGCTACATGTGGAAGTTACAAAGGGTAATGCACAGTTAGCTTTACGCGCAGAGTCTTGGCAGGAGTCTGAGATGTCCATGTCTCAGCTGGAGGTTGTTTCTCCTGTCATTCAACAGTTGTTAAATGTGTTTCCAGAGATATTTGTGGAGCCAAGTTCTTTACCTCCTAGTCGAGGCAGGGAGCATGCTATAAACTTAATGCATGGTTGTGGTCCTGTAAGTGTGAGACCCTACCGTTACCCACATGCACAGAAGGAAGAAATGGAGAAGATGGTGAAACAGATGTTGGAGGCAGGCATTATTCGCCCAAGTAATAGTCCGTTTTCGAGTCCAGTGCTGTTAGTTAAGAAGAAGGACTCGAGTTGGAGGTTTTGTGTGGACTATAGGGCTTTGAATCGTGCCACAGTGCCTGACAAATTTCCCATTCCAATGATAGATCAGCTCCTCGATGAGTTGAAGGGTGCAGGGGTTTTCTCTAAGTTGGATTTGAGATCAGGCTATCATCAAATTAGGATGAGGGATAGAGATGTGGAGAAGACTGCTTTCAGGACTATGGATGGGCATTACGAATTCCTGGTAATGCCCTTTGGTTTAACTAATGCCCCAGCCACCTTCCAAAGTCTCATGAATGAGATTTTCAGGCCTTATCTCCGGAATTTTATTCTGGTTTTCTTTGATGATATATTAGTTTATAGTGCTTCGCTGGCTGCTCATAAGGAACATTTGCGTACAGTACTGCAAATTCTGAAAGATCACGAGCTATATGCCAATTTGAAGAAATGTTCTTTTGGCCAGGATAAGGTGGATTACTTTGGGCATATCATTTCTGCAGAAGGGGTAGCTACTGATGACAGCAAAACAAGGGCTATGGTACAATGGCCAACACCAAAAAATATCAAAGAGTTGAGGGGGGTTTTGGGGTTGGCTGGCTACTATAGAAGGTTTTATGTGGATATGGGGCTATTGCCAAGCCATTGACGGACTTATTGAAGAAGGACATGTTTGTATGGTCTGCTAAGGCTCAGGATGCGTTTGATAACCTCAAAGCAGCAATGGCTTCTGCGCCAGTCCTGGCTTTGCCTGCTTTTGGTCAGCAATTTGTGGTTGAGTCTGATGCATCAGGTTTTGGTCTGGGGGCAGTTTTGATGCAGAACAACAACCCTATCGCGTATTTTAGTCATGGTCTAACGGAGAAGGAACAGTTGAAGCCCATCTATGAACGGGAGTTAATGGCTATTGTGTTGGCCATTCAAAAGTGGAAGCACTACCTGTTTGGTACTAAATTCGTGGTGCGAACTGACCAAAAGAGCCTGAAGTTCTTGCTGGAACAGAGGGAAGTTTCTATGGACTATCAAAGGTGGTTAACCAAATTGTTGGGATATGACTTTGTGATTGAGTACAAACCTGGGATTGAGAACAAAGCTGCTGATGGTTTATCTCGGATTGTCACCACTCAGCCTCCTTCGGTTACTGCAGTCCAGTTATTAGCTTTAACTATTCCTCAATCCATTCACTTACAGGAGTTGTATACAGAGATTGAGCAGAGTGCGGAGATGCAACAGTTAAAGTCTCAAGTGTTAGAGGGTAGTTTGAGTAATGAAGGATATACAGTGGCGCAAGGTCATTTGTTTTACAAAGGCCGACTATGCTTACCTCACGATTCTAAGCATTTACCTTTGATTATGCAAGAATTTCATGATGGTTTGCAGGGAGGTCATTCGGGAGTCTTGAAGACATTAAAGCGCATTCAAACACAGTTTCATTGGAAGAAGATGCGTGATTATGTCCAGAAGTATGTGGCAGAATGTGGAGTGTGTCAAACTCACAAGTATTCCACGTTGACCCCTGCTGGTTTGCTTCAGCCATTGCCCATTCCTGATCAAATTTGGTCTCATCTTTCCATGGACTTCATTGAAGGATTACCAAAATCTCAGGGTGTCAATGTTATTTTGGTAGTAGTGGACAGATTGAGTAAGTATGCTCATTTCTTAAAATTCAGTCATCCATTCACTGCTACTACAGTGGCTATCAGGTTTACGGAGGAGGTAGTGAGGCTTCATGGTATGCATGATTCCTTACTCACTGACAGAGACAAGATTTTTCAAAGTACTTTTTGGAAAGAGTGTGGCAGGTTGGCTAAAATGAAATTGAATTTCAGTACTGCATATCACCCTGAGACGGATGGCCAGACAGAAGTCTTGAACCGATGCTTGGAGACTTATCTGAGGTGTTTTGCTTCAGATCATCCGCGTACTTGGGCCACATATCTACATTGGGCAGAATTGTGGTATAACACTTCCTTTCACACATCTTTGCAGACGACTCCATTTAGGGTGGTGTATGGTCGTGATCCTCCCTTACTGGTGAAGTTTGAGCCTGGTTCCACCAAGAATGTTGAGTTGGAATGGTTACTCAGTGACAGGGATTTGATGCTAGATGAGATTAAAGGGCATTTGGTAAGGGCTCAAGAGTTGATGAAGAATAATGCGGATAAACATAGGCGTGATTTAGAGTTTCGAGTGGGAGATAGAGTTTATCTCAAGCTTCGACCTTACAGACAGCAGTCAGTCACCAAACGACTCTGTCAGAAGCTGGCTGCTAAGTATAATGGACCTTTTGTTGTCTTGGAGCGTGTGGGAGCAGTGGCGTACAGGCTGCAGTTGCCTGTGGGGTCTGCGATTCATCCTGTTTTTCATGTCTCATTATTTAAACCGGTATTGGGAAAGCATCATTTGGTTAATCCTTTACCGTCTGTTTTGAATGAGTTGGATGAGTTTGTGGTTGAGCCAGAGGAGGTGCTCAAGACTCGTTATAACGCAGGGGGAGAGTTGGAAGCGTTGATTGCCTGGAAAGGGTTGCCTGCTCATGAGCGGAGTTGGATGTTGGTACGCGATGTGGTTAGGCAATTTCCTGCATTCCAGCTTGGGGACAAGCTGTCTGGCGATGGGGGGGGGGTATTGATAAACCCTGGCGTCAATACGTGAGGAGAGGGAAGCAAAAGGAGAAGGAAGGAGACGAAGAGAAGGAAGTTAGTTACTGAGTTAGTTACTGAGGTTGTTACTGATAGTTAGTACAATTGTTTTTAGGAACCTCTAGTATATAAAGAGGTTTTGGATAGATTTGTGGGGGATTCAGTTTTCTGGCATTTTGTGAGTTGGTACATAGAACACTTTACTTTCAATAAAGGAAGGATTTACAGTAGAGAACTCTATCATTAACACAAACCCAAGTTGTTGATGAACAAGGAGGATTAAAATCTCTCCTTATCATGATTTCACGTACCAAATCTTCTCATAGTTGTTTTTTTTAAAATATTATAGGGTTTGATAATTGAGAGGATACAAAGTAGGGATGAAGATGAAGATGAAGATGATTTTTTTTGGAATTGGTGCTAGACCGGGTCTAACACTAAAAGCTGATGATTACATGATGCCACAAGGAAGAATGTACTGGTTTGGATTTGATAAAAGTTACGGTTATAGATTGGACTGACGGTGCCGAAGATGTGGAGCCAACAAAACAATTGACCATCTTCTCATCCACTGCCCTATTGCATCTCAAGTTTGGACGCTAGCCCCGATTCACAACTTCCGACTAGAAGCCAGAGATACGGTGATGACTTTACTTAATAAAGCCGTCAATGCAGTTAGTCTACCCCCTTTGGGGTGAGCAATACAGCTCCTTTCGCTGACATAGCGTGGGTCCTTTGGACAGACCGTAACCAGCTCATATTTGAAGCTCGAGAATTCTCAGCAACGGAATGATTCTCAAAGCTATCAGTGATACTAGAGCATGGCATGAAGCTCAGCTTTCCCTCCCTAAACAGAGGAAACCGGTAGAGTGCCAATCTCTGGTCCATACTCCCTCCTAAGGTTACATATGCAGCGTTGACGCGGCTTGGAAGCCAGATTCGTTAATGTGTGGCATGGGGTGTGTTTTCTCAACAATGCCCGACATGGTAATAGCGGAAGCAATGGAGTCTAGAACCAATGTATCATCGGCCTTAGCTGCGGAAACCTGGGCCCTTAGACTAGCTCTAACACGTGCAAAAGAGCTAGGATATGACGAGCTCCATGTACGGTCCGATTCTCAAACCTTGGTGAAGCTCCTCAATCAGCGAGAAACACAAACAAAGATACATAGCTTACTACTCGTAGTAAGGGTGTTATCTATTTGGTTTACGCATATTACGTTTTCATTTATTCCTCGTTTGGATAACATTGAGGCACACAATGTAGCTAAAAAGAGCCCTATGAGCTCGTGAATGTTCCTTAGGTTCATGTCCGGCCCTAGGCTAAAGCCCAAGAAGCACAAGCTTTAGGCGCCAGAATTTTAATAAGAATTTGAGGTAACATAATTGAACAAATTCTTTATTGTGGTCTAATGGTTCTGTTATCTTTGATTGTAAATTAACCAGGATTCGAATAACATTGAAGACATATATTTTGTTTTTTTTAGACAGCCAAATATTTTGAATTTTGTTGGGCCGGCCCTGCTTGTCCTGCTTGGGTTACACCCATTAATAAATTTCCTCTGGTTTGACAAAGAAAAAAAAGATTGGACCGATGGTAAAACTATTAAATTGTGCCCAGATCCCAGAGTTTTGGCATTATAACATGCTTACTACTAGGTTGGATTGGATGCCAACCTGTGGAGGCACCATTTATTCCTATTGGAAAATTTCCCCTTTGGTTTTCTTTTTGTTCTTTGCCATAACACTCATTCTGAGACGAGTTGGAAGAGAAATTCCTAATTCTTACACAAATGAGTCTGATCGCACCTTATGAGTAAAAAATTCTGACACCAAACATTTACATATTATTTTGTTTCACTGACATATTTAAATATGGATTTCTAATCATTCAAATCTATTGTTTTGTTTTCCCCATAAACCATTTAAAATTCCGAAGATTTGTCCTAAAATGACTAATCCAAAAAAGAAGCATATCTAACTATAATAATATTTTTTAAACTAAATGAGAAATGTCTTTTAAGTTAATTATTATATATGATCAATTGAATTATATGTCATACTATTTATGTTTTATTTATGAAAAAGGAAGGCTATGAAACCAAATCTTACAACAAATGTCTTTTCATATTCTATTTTAATCTACTATAGTAATAACTTATAAGTATTATAAGAATTAAAGTGTTGTAAATATTTTTAAAAATCAAATAAATTATTTACAATTAACAATATCTGATCAATTTGAGAATATGAGTAGATAAGGTGACACTATGAAAAGATATTATATAGATTTTTTTTTTTCTTAGTTAATTAAGTCGTACATTTCCATTTTCATATCTCATCAACTTAACATATTGTGTATATATAAACTTGTATATTGAGTCATTGGTAAAATATACAAGCTCTGATATTAAAAGTTGTTCTCTTAAACTGTCTTTACAAATTTCTAGTTTTCCATTAGCCGACTAACTTTCTTCCCTTTCCCTCTTATCTGCGCAGCGTTACGATATGGGAAGTGAACCGTTACTCCACGAATCCACTTCTCAAAAGGATAGACAAGAACTGATCCTGGAGAGATTCTTCATATTCGGAATGGTCTGTGCTGGTGTCATCTTTGTTGGCTGGTTATCTCTATGTATTTACGCTGATAAATTAGATGAAAAAGCTCGTAAAGAATATGTCCCGAACATTACAATACAATCTATGGATTTCACGGTACTTAATGTGACCGATGAAACTCATCTTAGTGTAAATTGGGAATTATTGATCAGGATTCCTGGTGATCTTCCTGGCGATTATATGTGTCTCAATGGAGATTTTCAGGTTCTCATAGTTTACAAAGGTGCTACAATCACTACTTCATCCATAAAGAGGTAACACTTTTTTTTTTGATTATGTAAACTCGATTTAACCTTTTTGTTCAATAAAACTAATTGAGATTCCTCTTGATCATGATGTATCAGTTACAACCTGATACCAAGATGGTCTCAACAACTTAAAGTATCAATGATTGCTTCCGATGGAGATATGTATGGTGCGACTGTGAAGGACATCATGGAGGTTGTCAAGGACAAAGGTGAAATACGGTTTGGCACGCGATTCATTCTTCCAGATTGCAGAATTGGGACGAGCGGAGTGATGAAGTATGCGTGTGATGAAGCCACGTTACAGTTCGGCTCTCAAAGGAATGCAACTTTGTTTGGAAACTATCCTAATTGCGTTTATATTCGCTAATTAACTACTTTTCATTAGCAGTTATTGTCTTGCCTGATTTATTAGAAGCATTTAAAAAAAAAAAAAACTAGATGAAAGATACAATGAAAATCAACATTTCCGAAATATTTCGTACACATTTTTGTTTCTGTTTTTTTGTTTTTTCTTTGATGTTCTTATTTTACCAAATACTAGAGGATTGCCCGCGCAACGCGCAAAGTATAATAATTTCTCTGATAAATTTTAAATAATAAAATTCGACATTATTAATTCAAAAGAACTGAAAAATATTTAGTGGTTTTCAGTGCTGAAATGTAATAATAAAACTAAAAGTCTAATAAATTATTTTTAGAAGCAAAATATTGAATACGATATCATAAAGTTTTCGGATATATTTTGTCTTGGATTGGATCTAATTAAACCGAGCACTCGATATGATTCTTGTATTTTTATGGACGCCTTTGATCGAAGATATACTCATCCACATACGATTGAAAGTCCCTGTCAAAACGACAATATAAACGACATTAAACCATACAGCAAACATAATACTATATTTTTCATTTTTTAGATCAACACAAAAATTAGTCTTACATATCTCGAATGGCTTCCACTTCAGCAAGTTCAAGATCAAAAATAACATCGGAGTAAGCATGCTTAGCAGATAAAAAGATAGCACCTATAATCCATAATTAACTGTTTATTCTGAGACATCGAATTTCAATTTTATTTACGAAAGACAACAACTATTCTATCTCAAAACTAATCAATATTCCAAACTTCAATTTTTTTCATACCTCGAAACTCATCAATATCCCAAAAACGTAGGGGACATACCACCCTGGTGTAAGAAGGCTTGGCAAGCCACATTAATAAGAACTTATTTGCTACTTCTCCCTTGGCCACACATGTTATCTTATCACCTCTGCAAAACACAAGACAAATTAGTAAAATGATCATATATTAGAGAAAATTTAAAATACGGAAATAAAAGTACACACTAACCCCACTACCCGTAAAGTGAAACGAATGCTCTTTGACCGAGGAAATTCATTGAAACCAACCCGAAATTCGGTAAAAGTCTCCAACTTATACACACCGCTTATTAAACCAATAACATCAGCTGCAAAAACCTCCCAAATCAAAACACAAGATCTAAATTTCACTGGCTTTCATAAGGGATTATATAAACTATACCCTACTGTGAGAGATATTAAGCTGTTTAATCAGAATAGTCAATTTTTATTAGAAACAAATGGAAGAAAGAGACAAAACATGTGGTCCAACTAAAAATTAAAAAATCTAACAAGAAAGGTAAAAAAATAATATGTTAGTAAAAAGTATTTGGTGGGCAAAATAGATTTTTTAATACATGTTATTTCTAATATAATATTATTTTGTTATGCTTTTAATTTTGGTGGCAAAAGGTGCTAGTTTTGCCAATTACTCTTTTTGTATTGCTTTGGACGATTTAGTTTAACGTAACGTTTTTAGTTCCTCACATTTTGTAATAATCTTTCCGTAATAGCTTCAAACAAACGACTTAGACCGTGAAAAAATCGAAAAAGTCTAAAATTTCACTATTTAAATAAATTGGGAATGGATAGATATCTCCATAAAGGTAGGAATCATAAGATAAATCATTAGAACCAACTCGAGTTACTCGACAGACTAAAAGACTGAAAGTAAAAAGAATGTCACAACAGCTCAACTAAATCATCAATTGGTACAATAACATAAATCATATACATCAGCCAAACCAAATCCAGGAAGCATCAGCCATCAATTGCTTACATTTTTGTAACTGGACACAGATGCCTTATTGCCTTTGGTGTATGTTTTAATCTTAGGATATGAGCAAGGTCAGTGGTGATGTCCTACATGAAAAAAGAAAGCAAGAAAGAGAGGGTGAAAAAGAACGTGGATATTCAGTTTTTTTTTAGATATGTTTTTTCTTATATATGACCAAAGAATCATTTAGGTCGAGAGGCTGATAAAAACTTATGCGTTTTAGTTGGTCATATTTAAGCTGACGAGGCAGCTCGTAGAGTATAATTGTATATCGTTTGGGGCTTATTTTGCAATGAATAAATTTAGTTAATTCCATATGGCCAAAAGTCGTTTGTCACCTGCCCAAATCGATTTTATTAGAATAGTTTATGAAGTCCCCACACGTTAATCAATTTAGAAATAGATACCACGTAGCAGGAATATATGGATAGTTGAACATGTTGATGTTAGTTTTACGGATTCCAAATTGTCTCTTGTGTATTGATATCAACATGGTTTTTTTTTTAAGGTTTTATATTTAAAGCGAACACAGATACAAAATACAATAGAAAACAGAAATACTCGGTCAACTAAATCGGATATAAATCGGATTAAAATTACAAAAAAGTTCTAGTAAACCGAGCTGTTCTAGTAAACCGGAATAACCGAAAACCGGTTTATTAGATAACTTGAGTTGCTTACAGAAATGCCGCATGAATCGGAAGATGCCACTGTTTTTCTGACTACGCCATCCGGAATCACCAAGATTGGAAGCAAAAGAGCTTCTTCTTCCGACGAAACACCAAAACCACAAAACAGGTAGAGGAGTAAAGGATTGGTTGAGAAAAGAAGGGGTAGAAAGAAGAGAATACACCCTTATGTGCCACCGTGAAAACAGCAACTGACATCAACGTGTTTAACTAACAAAATTAAACATCCACCAATATGATCTACATAAAAAGACTAAATAAATAGACGTTATGTATTTTTTTTACAATTGGTACACAATATACAATTCCAAAATAATTTTTGGAATTAATGGCAAATTCAAAAACCTTTATTTTTAGTTTTTGAAAAATCTGTCACATATTTTTTAACAATTGAAATTTTTTACCACAAATCTAATTTAGTAATAATATTGTCATTAATTATCTACAAAAATAAAATTCGTAACAAGTTTGTAGCTAAATAAATATAAACTGTCACAATTCTGCGATAAACAACTGTTCAATTTTTTGTTTTGAGCAAATTTGCCGATATTTGTACAATAAATTTTTGTAACAAGTTTTTTTTGTTATGTTGGTGTATACTTGTAATGGATATGACTAATAGACACAATCAAAGGATATATATAAGCAAACCTTGCCTACACGAATATGATTGAAAGTTCATCACTCATCAAACATCGGAGGAAGCCCATGTGAGGGTAATATCGGATGTTTGAATATTTCATCGGATGTTTGATCAAAGTTCATCACTCATCACGTCATAGACGCAAGTGGGGCTTGAGAAGTGAGAACAAACAAAAGAAACATTTTTTTAGGGCCTCATGGGTCCACCAATAGAAAAATATCAAATTTTATAATATACATACCAGGATTTTGGTCCGCACCCTGTGCGGACTTGAATGTAATTGATAAAAAAAAAATTGTTTATAGAAACATATTGCAAAGAAAGTGTTTGAAAACGATAACAACAAATAAGTAAATAAACTATAATGAAAACATATTGCAAATTGTTGAATACTTCCGGTTAAACCACCAGGAATGACTGGTAGAATCTGTCTGAAGTCACCTCCGAACAC
>OVAP01002484.1:0-19301 GCA_900406295.1 Aurinia saxatilis
CTTAACTGCAAACAAGTTCTCACCTGAGTGTCTCCTAGACTGTCTTGATCTGTCATCGGAACATCAAACTCTTGAAATCGCCAATCGCATTGAGGCTGCCGTGCATGTTTGGAGACAGAAAAGCGGGAGGAAGCAGAAGAAGCAGGCGAAACNCTCATCGGAACATCAAACTCTTGAAATCGCCAATCGCATTGAGGCTGCTGTGCATGTTTGGAGACAGAAAAGCGGGAGGAAGCAGAAGAAGCAGGCGAAACTGAAGCTGTCGTCATGGAGTGGCAAGGTTAAAGGCCTTGTAAATGACACAGAAAGAAATGGTTTCCTTGTGCAACGAGCTGAGACTCTCTTGCAGAGTCTAAAGATCCGTTTCCCAGGTCTTCCTCAGACAACGCTGGACATGAACAAGATTCAGTATAATAAGGTAGAATGAGCATTCTTTTTTGCTGGTGGTAAATGAATTGATGCTTACCTGATTTAAGAGATTGTGCAGGATGTAGGACAATCAATTCTTGAAAGTTACTCGAGGGTGATGGAGAGCATGGCCTTCAACATCACGGCCAGAATAGATGATGTGTTATACGTTGATGATGCCATGAGAAGATCAGTCTCGGCCACAGAATCACTTTCCTTATTCAGCATAAGTGGACTCAACGGGCGGACTGCTCAGAAACCATTCTCTGTACAAAACTCTCCCTACGCGTCCCCATTTGCCACGCCTTCCGCAAGTCTAGCCTCGAGGAGCCCAAGGAGAGCACCGCCGCTGTATACTGTGAAGAGGAATGGCACAAGAGAGAAGGGAGGGGAGAAAGCATGGTCGTATGCAGGAAATCTGAGTTCAAGAAGAGCAACAGGAGTGACTCCAGAGAGAGATTAAGATTAAAAAAATGGAAAGAATGTAAATCGAATGGGTTGTAGAACGTAGTAGTTGTTTTGTTGTGAAGCTTTTTGTCAGACTACAAAGATAAGTATGGAATGGTAATAGCAACAATGTTGAGACAAACAAACTTGACTGATTCAAATCTATGCTAATGAAGTAAATTCAAAATTAAGGTTTAGTTTGCATTTTGCAATGTTATAAGAAAGTGGTCATTTATATGATTATATAGTCAAATCACCGTTAAACATAATTAAAAGGGAGATAGAAGAAGAAATTGTTCGGCTTTTGTAAAGTGAAAGCGAGAGAGGGTTTAAAGGATGGAGCAAAGTAGCGCGAGAATCGATCCCAAGGTCTTAGGTAAATTCAATGGAGAATCCGTTTCGAGCCTTGTGGGGAGCATCGTCGAGAAAGATTTATCGGCGACTAAGCCTCTTCCCCCCAGACCCTCTCTTCTTCCCTTCCCCGTCGCTCGTCATCGTTCTCACGGACCCGTAAGTCTGCTTTTTAGGGTTTCGCATATCTAGACATGTGTAGCTTTGGGTTCTCACTGTTCTAGGTTTCTTACTTTGTTATTCCAATTTGAGCTTGAAAAGTGTTAGATGTTTGATATTGTTGTAGCATTGGTCTCCTGTGGAGAGCAGACCACAACCTAAGGAGGAGGATGACAATGAGGAAGACGACGGAGAAGAAGAAGAACGATTCATGAATTCCGATTCCATTGCTGCTTTTGCTAAACCTCTTCGAAGAAAGGAGAAGAAAGATATGGAGCTCACGGGGTGGATAGATATCGATGGTTCTACTTCCACATATAAAAAAGTGGCGTCAAGGAAAGGTAAGGTAACTGAAATCAGGGAGCTTTCGGATTGTTCAGCTGATGGGAACACTTTACCTGCTAAGAAAAGTGAGCTTGATATGGCATCAGACCAGAGAGAGATGGTTTCTGAGAAATCTATGTTTATAAAAAGTCTAGGAAGCAAGGACAGGATTTCTTCTAAAGCCTCTCCTCCGGTAGCTGTTGCTTCCTCCAGATCGAATGGACCCAAAACTAGACAGGCCTCTTCATCTCTCGAGAGTGAAATTGATGAAGAGAACCATGCACGGTTGCAGACTATGTCACGCGAAGAGATTGCCGAGGCACAGTCTGAGTTATTGGAGAAGATGGATCCTGCATTACTGAACATTTTGAAGAAACGAGGTCAGGACAAGGTAAAGAAGCAAAAGCATTCAGTGCCGGAGGCTTCCAGTGCCAGCGAGGAGACAAAGAATTCCAGAATTGAGGGTCATTTTGTCAGGCCTGATCTTCATCCACGACACAGCCAGGCTGTTACTCCATCTCCATCTGAAGTGAAAGCAATACCAGAAGAAAGAAGTGTGGTGCAAAATTCAGTGTTATTCCAAGGCTTCTTGTGGGATAAATGGACTGAGAGGGTCGAGGCATCCAGAGAGGTTAGATTTTCTTTTGATGGGAACACCGTCGAAGATGATAGTTTCCCTGCAGCTGAAACTGGTGAGTTGAAAGATACAACTGGAAGTGAAGACAATCGTAAGGTTCTTACACATTACATTTACAGGTGAAAAGTGGTCTGGCGTTGGATCTGCTGCTGAACGTGACTTCTTGAGAACTGAGGGGGACCCTGGGGCAGCAGGATACACCATCAAAGAAGCTATTGCACTCACACGAAGTGTGGTATGATTGTCACATATTTTACTTCTGAGGATAAATACTAGTTAAATTCCTAATTGCTTCCATTTGGGCTCGATATGAAGAAAATCTCTAGGCTGGTACTGCGGCTTTTCTCTATCATGGCTCATTATTTTGTATGTATTGATATGTCAGATTCCGGGACAAAGATGCCTTGCTTTGCAGCTGCTTGCGTCTGTACTCGACAAAGCTTTGTCCAAAATTTGTCAGAGCAAAATCGGCTACATAACGGAAGAAATAGATAAATCCAACAAGTCCACTGATTGGGAAGCCATCTGGGCTTATGCCCTTGGACCGGAACCTGAGCTTGTATTAGCATTGAGGTAATATCTTGATGGGTGTAATGTAAAGACTTATTTGTGAAGTTAATACACATATATCAGATACTGTTCGTTCTTATCAACATAACTTTCTTTACTTTGATAGGATGGCTCTTGATGACAACCATACCTCTGTAGTGGTAGCATGTTTAAAAGTGTTTCAGTGTCTACTGAGCTGTTCTCTGAATGAGAACTTCTTTGATATTTTGGAGGTATAGTTGGTTTTTCTCAGTCCAAAGAAATTATAATCTTCATCAAACTTGACATTATATGTCCAAACTGACAAAATTCATTTCTGTTGCTAGAACATGGGACCACACAGAAAGGACATCTTCACAGCCTCTATGTTTAGGAGTAAGCCAGAAATTGATTTTGGCTTTCTTCGCGGCTGCTACTGGAAGTACAGCGCTAAGCCCTCCAATATTGTTGCTTTCCGTGAAGACATCGTGGATGAAGAGACAGGAGATACCGAAACTATCCAGAAAGATGTTTTTGTAGCCGGACAAGATGTTGCTGCTGGCCTGGTCAGAATGGATATCCTTCCAAGAATTTATCACCTTCTGGAGGTGAGATTACTTTATGTTTGTATATGTGTGTAACTGAGCAAGGAAAATCATTCTCGTTGTCTTGCTTAACAAGTTGCTTAGTTTTCTTGTACATATTTTATGTTCATGATTTCAGGCAGAACCAACATCAGTGCTCGAAGAAAGCTTAATTTCTATTACTATTGCGATAGCAAGACATTCTCCAAAATGCACAACTGCAATCTTGAAGTATCCCAAATTTGTGCAAACAATTGTGAAAAGATTCAAGTCGAACAAAGGAATGGACGTTGTTCCTTTCCAGATTACTTCTGTTCGCCTCTTAAAGGTACTGATGGCCTGCATCATCTTGGTGGCATTATTTTCATTCATTTGTGATATTTTCTTTACAAAACCAGATTAGGTCTTTTACTATCAATCCTAGGAGCTATTATAATCTTCGTTTCTCTCTCTCTTTGATTTCACTAAGGTGTTGGCCCAGTATGACAAAACTACTTGCATGGAGTTTGTGAAGAATGAAACAGTCAATGCGGTCACATGGCATTTGTTTCAGTTCACCTCCTCTCTTGACTCATGGGTGAAGTTAGGAAAGCAGAAGTGCAAGCTTTCATCTGATTTGGTGGTTGAACAATTCCGGTTATGGAAGGTCTGTATCCAAAGTGGCTGTTGCATAACTCGCTTCCCAGAGCTGTTCCCAGCTCTGTGTCTGTGGTTAAGTTGCCCATCATTTGAAAAGCTCACGGAAAAAAACCTCATCTGCGAGTTTACTTCTGTGTCAAAGGAGGCGTACCTGGTCCTTGAGGCTTTTGCCAAAACACTTCCTGATATGTACTCACAAAACATTCCACGGAATGAATTTGGGTCTTGGGACTGGAGTTATGTTAGTCCTATGATTGATACAGCACTGAGCTGGATAACATTGGCCCCCCAATTACTCGAGTGGGAGAGAGGAATCAAAAGTGTCTCTGTGTCCACTACTTCTCTGCTGTGGTTGTATTCGGCTGTCATGCGTACAATTTCCAAAGTCCTTGAGAAAATCTCTACACATGGACAGGAAGAACCGCTGCCATGGCTGCCAGAATTTGTTCCAAAGATTGGCCTTGCCATCATAAATCACAAACTTCTTAGTTTTTCTGTCGAAGACGTAAGTAGGTGGGGAAAAGACACTTCCAAGTGTTCTTCTTTTATGGAATTTTTGTGCCTTCTAAGAGAACAATATCAAGATGAAGAACTAGCGATAGCTTCTGTGAGCTGCCTTCATGGATTAACACGGATTATTGTGTCCATCCAAAATCTGATAGAATCTGCTAGATCTAAGATGAAAACTCCTCTTCAGGGAAGTATTTGTACTAGCGCTGAATCTATCCTTGCAAAAGGAATACTGACAGAGTCTCTTGCTGACCTAACATCCGTGTGGAGCTCTTTCAGAGATTTTGTTGCATCAGGATGGCCTATCATGCAATCCATTGAGCTACACAAACGAGGCGGACTAGCTCCTGGGGTGGGACTCGGTTGGGGAGCTAGAGGTGGTGGTTTCTGGTCATCTAGAGTTATGTTGGCACAAGCTGATGCCGGGCTCCTGAGTCTCTTTCTTAACATTTCGCAAATGGACTCACAGAATGATCAGGGATCGTTATGCTTGATGGATAAAATGAACTCTGCTTTAGCTATGTGCTTGATTGCGGGTCCAAGGGATCATTTGCTTGTGGAAACAGCCTTCGACTATGTCCTTAGACCGCATGCGTTAGAATACCTGGCGAGCTGTATTAAGTCAGACAAAAGAACCGTAAGGTTTGAATGGAAATGCAGCGAATGGGATTATCATCGTTTGAGTAATGTGCTCGCTTCTCACTTCAAACTCAGATGGTTACAACCAAAGAGAAAATCTAAAGCCGAGAGTGGAGGCAGTGAAGCAAGGAAGGGACCAGTTGGTCTGGAGACTATTCATGAAGACGGTGAAATGTCAAATTGTTCGTCTCAGGACCAAAAATCTGACTCCCTTATCGTAGAGTGGGCTCACCAGAGAATGCCCCTGCCTCCACACTGGTTCCTCAGCTCCATCTCAGCAGTCAATGGTGGTAAAACCTCAACAGGACCACCAGAATCCACAGAATTGCTTGAAGTCGCAAAAGCCGGAATATTCTTTCTCGCAGGACTTGAGTCGTCATCTGGGTTGGGATCTCTTCAGTCTCCTGTTGTGAATGTGCCGTTGGTTTGGAAGTTTCACGCTTTGTCCACCGTATTGCTTGTTGGGATGGATATCATCCAAGAGGAGAACAGTAGGAACTTGTACAGCTTTCTCCAGGAGCTGTACGGTCAGTTGCTTGATGAAGCAAGACTAAATCACCGTGACATGGAGCTCCTGAGGTTCAAGTCAGACATTCACGAGAACTACTCAACTTTTCTGGAGATGGTCGTGGAGCAGTTTGCTGGGGTGTCATATGGGGATGTACTGTATGGTAGACAGGTCTCGATTTACTTGCATCGATGTGTGGAACCCTCTATTCGGCTTTCGGCCTGGACTGCTCTCTCCAATGCCCGTGTTCTTGAGCTTCTGCCGAGTCTAGACAAATGCTTGGGAGAAGCAGATGGTTATCTTGGACAAGTTGAGGTAATTCACAAAATACTAGTAAATCAGTTTCTTCTCTATCTTGAATATCAACTAAAGACTAGACTGGTTTGTTGGTTCACAGGAAAATGAGGGCGTTCTTGAGGCCTACGTGAAGTCGTGGACTAGCGGAGCCCTGGACAGAGCTGCGACACGAAGATCAGTAGCCTTTACACTGGTTCTGCATCAGTTTTCATCTTTAATTTTCGGCAACAAAGCCGATGATAAAGTATTCCTGCGGAATAAGACAGTTAAGTCTCTTTTGAGAGATTTATCTAGGAAGCGGCATCGTGAGGTAAACACAAGTCTGCTTATCTATTACGCTTTTCAATCTGCGGAGTGAAAGAGGTTGATACTGAAACGTGAATAAATAAAATGTTAACAGGGGATGATGCTGGATCTCGTGAGGTACAGTAAATGGTGCGCAAACGCGATGGAAGAAGAATCAGGAAGGGAAAGGAGTGAGACAGAGAGAAGATTGGAGGTGTTGAAGGAGGCTTGCGAAGGGAACTCCTCTCTCCACTCTGAAGTGGAGAAGCTCAAATCAGCCTTGTATGGAAACATTGTGTAACCGAGAAGAATGTTTTTGTCAGAACAATTCTCTCTCTCTCTTTTGGAATCAAACTAGTTCTGTGAGAGAGACAGAGAGATGTGTAAATGAAATTAGATAAAAAATCTATTAGAGTTGTAATCTTTTGTCAGATTCTTTCTTTCTTCTTCCCTACTATGTTGGAATTTTACAAAACTCCACTGACATGTGAAATGATAGGAGGTTCCCACACACTTTCACAATCTCCATCAAAAGTGAAACTGACATTATCGTTTTCCTTGTCTCAAAATCACAAAGCGACGCACGCGATGTTGTTTATAGCTTCGGCGACTCCGTTTTTGCCAAACGTCCGTTTGCTTCCGGATAAACCAAAATTGACTCCGATGAGACTCTCCACCACCACAATTCGCTCTTCCTCGGCCTCTGTATCAGCTTCCAGCTTCGATCTCAAGACCTATTGGACGACTCTCATCACCGAGATCAATCAGAAACTCGACGAAGCGATTCCGATAAAGTACCCGGCGAAGATCAGCGAGGCGATGCGATACTCAGTCTTGGCACAAGGCGCCAAGCGTGCTCCTCCCGTCATGTGTGTCGCCGCCTGCGAACTCCTCGGTGGCCACCGCTCCTCCGCTTTCCCCACCGCCTGTGCCCTCGAAATGGTAACATTTCCCTCTTTGATTCAATCTAGAATTGGTAACTTTCCATTTGAATCAAAATTCCAGAATTAGAAAAGATGATTGATGATGATGATGAATTTAGGTTCACGCGGCTTCACTGATTCACGATGACCTCCCCTGTATGGACGATGATCCTGTCCGAAGAGGAAAGCCATCAAACCACACAGTCTTTGGTTCAGACATGGCAATTCTCGCTGGTGACGCTCTCTTCCCACTTGGTTTCCAACACATTGTCTCCCACACACCTCCTGACCTTGTTCCTCAAGCCACCATCCTCCGAGTCATCGCAGAGATTGCCCGCACTGTCGGGTCAACAGGTATGGCTGCAGGGCAGTACGTGGACTTAGAAGGAGGTCCTTTTCCTGTTTCCTTTGTTCAGGAGAAGAAATTCGGAGCAATGGGTGAATGTTCAGCCGTGTGTGGAGGACTCTTGGGTGGTGCTAATGAGGATGAGCTAGAGAGTTTGAGAAAGTATGGGAGAGCTGTTGGGATGCTTTATCAGGTGGTTGATGATATCAGAGACAATGCAGAGAAGAAGAAGAAGAGCTATGTGGGATTGTTTGGAGCAGAGAAGGCGTTGGAGATGGCGGAAGAGCTTAAGCTGAAGGCGAAGAAGGAGCTTCAAGTGTTTGACAAGTATGGAGGAGATGCACTTGCTCCTCTCTACAGCTTCGTTGACTATGCTGCTCACAGAGATTTCCTTCTTCCACTCTGATTAATGGGCCTATCTTCTTGGGCTTTCACTTATATGACCTCTCTCTATTTCTAGCCCACAGATTGTTGGTCTACTAATATTGACATCAGGTTTTGGCTTTACATGTACTCCTCGGATGTAGTATTTTATTATATTTGGTTGTATTTTAAAGGAGTTTTCAAATACGGTGTTATTCAATTGCGTATTTTGCTAAAATACATTAAAATACGATGTTATTCAATTGTGTATTTGATTGATATATTCTCAAATACGTTAAAAGCAGGTGTTATTCAATATCCATTGAATTTTATTGTATTCTGATTTTGATGTATTTTTTTTGTGTGAATTGTGAACAAAAGAAATACAAGATTTTTTCTTTAGATTTGAGATTACAACGTCTGTGTTTAAAAAAAACCCAGAAAAAAACAATGGCTGCCTAATACTGTAATCCATCTCAGTCCTTGTTTATCACCCGTAATTCAGCGAGATGGGAAGAGAAGATCACGACGACAATTTTCTGAAAACGCAAAACACTTGTCATCGTTGCTTTGTCTGGGATCAAAGATCTGGTTTTGGTTCATATTTGGAAATTGGTAGTGAATCTGAATTAGAGAATAAAAAAAAAAAACAAATCAAAACAGTTAGATTATGTGACTGAAAGCAAGGATNTGATCAAAGATCTGGTTTTGGTTCATATTTGGAAATTGGTAGTGAATCTGAATTAGAGAATAAAAAAAAAAAAACAAATCAAAACAGTTAGATTATGTGACTGAAAGCAAGGATGAGAGAAAGAAGAGAACGGTTAGGAGAGATGTTGAGACTAGAGAACAAATATTAATAAATATTTTTATCAGAAACAATAACAAAATTTTTTTAAAATGGAAAGTTGTAAAACTTAAATACAAGTGAAATCCTTACAAATACATTACAATGAAATACAATCAAATACAAAAAAAACCTCTACGATAATTAAATCACTTAAAATCCATTAAAACACCTCTTAATCCAAATACGTACATTAAAATACAACATATAACAAAATTAAATAACACCCTGTAAATCTTCTCTCATCCATCTAGCCTAATTATATGCTAATATGCCATTACCTTTTGACTGGATATACTTTACTTGTAGACTAACTAAACGAAATTGTCTGAATGAGTGTTAATTAGCAAAGACAAAATATCTAGTTTGGTCACTTTGTTTTAGACGACATGCCGACATTCTCCTCCAAGAAAATTGCAAGTGTGACAATTTAGTATTAGTTCCTAAATTAAGACCAAAGCCAAGTCTATGTTTAAAAAAAAAAAAGTAAAACTCTTTCCACTATTAATCGGTGGCCATCTTATCCCATTTATTTTATACCATTTACTAAACTATAGTAATCACTAGATCAACTAACATGTATATTTTCTTTCAAAACAAAATCTAAAAATTCAATATCATCAATCTTTTTCATGCGATTTATTCTTTGATTTTCCTATTATAAGAGGACTAAATAATCAGAGTTTACATACAAAACGTGTTTTATTGAACTAACTTATATTGGGTCAATGTACCTGTACTTTTTTATATATGTAAGAAAATGTTTTCATGATATGCTTTCTCGAACTTATCTATACCTAATGTTTGAAGATATTTATGCCAAATATATTCATATCAGCATACTGAATTAAATATTAGTAATCAAAATATCAACATTATAATAACAAAAAGAAACATATGATAAATGAACTGGCAAGCAAATTGATATCTCAGCAAAACCCACGAAATGTTCAAGAGGTTTATGGTTTACCAAGTTGAAGTAGCTGATAGTTGAATTACATCAACTGGCAGTTTTTTTTTATCTGTTTGGAGTTTTAATTGATTTTGAGTACGAGTAAAAAAGAAAAAGAAAAAAACTTGTAGACTTACAACTAAAGATTGGACACCATTAGAATATAATGTCTGGATTCAATGAATCTGTTCTACAGTTTCTTCGCATTTGTTATAAAAATAAATAAATCTTGACGATAATTTAATTTAGTGTACTAGCTAGCTCAGCTCTCTCTTAATGTGGCCGTTTCCAGTAACATGATCCTTGACCGACGGTGTGTGAAATGATCATTAGGGTTTTACCAAGGAAATAATTAAATTAAAATATATGAATTATTATCTGGTGATAATATATAAAAAGTGATCTGACATTACGTTGAGTGGTTGAATGTTTAATATATCTTGGTACAAATAATTAATTAATAAAGAAAGATACACATGTATTCCCATACTTTGTTGCTGCATGATATATACAACCATACTTGAAATTAATTACCAGATTAGGTTAGTCCATCATATTACCAGATTAGTGTGTTTTTAACCTTATCATGATATATACTACTTATATATATATGTAAATGGGACAGCAAAAACGATGCAATCTAGTGGATAAGATTAATAATTAAAGTGGGAAATAAAGAAAATGAAAATGAAAGCACAGATGGATGGTGGGATTAGGATAGTAATTTATAGAGCGGCGACATCTCTCCGCTTCGCTGGGGTGGGTGACCTTTGGTGGTTTTAAAGAGACAAATGACCAAAAGAAGTATCCACGTGGGATTGCTATACAAATGGCAACCATGTGTTTCAATGACCCTGTGGCTCGGTCTGACCAAACTAAATTAATTACGAATCAAATTTGGTTTATTCCTTTTCTCTTCTCTGGCTGCCGCATCTTTAAACTTCTGAGTCAACGCTTTACCTCTAATTGACATTGTTTAATACCAAATCTCATTTCTCATTCTTTCCATATTCTTTTCTTTGATAAATCACTAATCACGTACGTCGTTTAACCTCTATTATAGTCTTACCATAGCATTGCATTGCATTGCATCAGGACCAACCAGTATAGTACGTACTGCTTCATACCGTGCTATGCGTGGGTAGTTAATGACTTAAAAGGGGTATAAACTATTAATATAGATGCTGCTCGTGAGAGATCATTCTATAGAATATGCTTGTTTAATTATAGGTTTAAGGCTTTGTTACAAATCATTTAACAAGTTGGAATCTGGATTGTATTCAAGAGCAGCCATGCATGCACCACGTGGTACTCCGTGATTTTTTTTTTTTTTTATCTATTATTAGGTGCGTAGTAATATAATATTCCAAGTCAATATTACAATATAGTATAGGCAGGCTACATTCGTTAAACCAGATACACAATGTACATATATACACTGTTATGATGCATGCATAAATGTCGTGTAATTAGCCAACCCTTCCACTTGATGCGATACAAAACGTCTTTGNTTTTATCTATTATTAGGTGCGTAGTAATATAATATTCCAAGTCAATATTACATTATAGTATAGGCAGGCTACATTCGTGAAACCAGATACACAATGTACATATATACACTGTTATGATGCATGCATAGATGTCGTGTAATTAGCCAACCCTTCCACTTGATGCGATACAAAACGTCTTTGAATATGAGTAATAAAGCTGGAAATAATTTGTAGTTTAAGGAAAAGATGTAGATATATGTATGATTTAATGTTCGTCGGACCTCCAAAACATGGGGGAGTCAGATGCGAGTAAGACGTTTTTATCTGTATTCGTTGGGTCCTATCTTTTTAATCTACTACGTGTGGATGTTAGCTAAAACGTCCAATATTAGTATATAATAATTCAAATAAAACCATGATCCCATCCCCATAGAAGATTGAACACGTATACAATTGGTACCTTTATCATATGACGTCCATATACAAAATACAGACGAGTTAGAAGATAATAAAAAATCTAAAAAGTTGATGAAGGGCTCGTGATTTGAAGGTGACCATGTATGTAAAAAAAAGTTAGAAAGTAAGAAAAGGGTGTTAATTTGGATTAAGGAAAGTAAGGGGGTGTGAAAAAAAAAAGTAAGGAAAGAAGAAAGCAGGTGGAGCCTGATCCGGATAAGTGTGTTGGTGGGGTTAAGTGGAATATGCCTTTAAATGGGGTCAACATATAATTAATACTAATAATTACGTGGTAATCTTATTGTTGGGGACAAGGACAAGTGTAGTGTAGAGAATGTGTGGGGTTGGATTCGACTCTTTACCCCTTTTTTTGCATTTCCTCCTCGCTAATCACGTCTTAAATGTCTAATTAACCCCAAAAAAGAACCTTCCTAATCAAGCCAACCTGAAATCCCGTAATTACCCCCTGAGTTTAAAGGATTAGCATCGCCACGACGGCATGAGTCATACAACGTTTGAAACGCCGTCGTTTAGAAAACCTGGAAAACGTAGAAAGAAGAAGATAATAAAAACATAAAAGACCGACCACCTATTCTCTTCTCCGCCTTCCCCAGTTCTGTTCTCATTGTTCCTCTCTCTCTCATATTTACAGTTTTCGAATTTTGCCTAAAAATAAAATAAAATAAAAGTCTTTTTTTTTTAAATCAAAATCGATACACGTTGTTATTAGCAACAGATCTTAACTGTAGTTTGGTTTCTNGACCACCTATTCTCTTCTCCGCCTTCCCCAGTTCTGTTCTCATTGTTCCTCTCTCTCTCATATTTACAGTTTTCGAATTTTGCCTATAAATAAAATAAAATAAAAAGTCTTTTTTTTTAAATCAAAATCGATACACGTTGTTATTAGCAACAGATCTTAACTGTAGTTTGGTTTCTTTGGACCACTTTTTAATCTGTCGTCAAATGGTGATGGAAGATAACGAGAGCTGCGGAAGTAGAGTCATCAGCGACGACGGCTTACCTTCCTCTCAGGCTTCCATGGACCGTCGTGAGCGCATCAAACTCGAGGTTTTCAACGAGGTCCTCCGTCGTCTCCGCGAATCCGATCACCCTGAAGCCGATCGTCCTGGTTTCGAAGACGAGCTCTGGACTCACTTTAATCGCCTCCCCGCCAGGTAACCATTTCGCCGTCTGCATGTTAGGTTTGATTGCTCAATCTAATCATTTTGTATACATTTTCTTTAGGTATGCTTTGGATGTCAATGTAGAGAGAGCTGAAGATGTTCTCACCCACAAGAGATTGCTCCAATCTGCTCACGATCCTGCCAAAAGGCCCACCATTGAAGTTCGTCTCGTTCAGGTCTGTCTCTATGCAATCTTGCATTTGTTATCTCTACAAACTTACCATTTGTATCATTTATGCTTTTGCCTATTGGAACTTGTTTGTTGGCTGTGTGGTTGTCTCACAGGACTGATCTTTTGTTAAGGTTCAACCTGCGGGGATCTCTGCTGATCCGACTACTTTGGACTCTCTTAGTGACGACCCTGATCAAACTCTCCCCACCAGAAAAAGGTTTGTTTACCCTCTTTCTTGTTTATCTACCAAAACAAAACAAGTTTTTTGATTCGTTTTTCCACTTACTGCCAGCATTCATCCACCTCCTGCCTTTGGTTCCTCGCCCAATCTTGAAGCACTTGCACTTGCATCAAGTCAACCCCAGGATGAGGACGACGACGGAGACAACTCTGTACATAACAACTCTCTTTATTCACGGTATGTAGGGAAACACGCAACTACTCAAGTTTGTTACTTTCTCTCTACCAAGGGATTATTGAAAGGTCTCTGTTCCAACTCACCCTCTTGATTTATACTCAGGCCCTTGCATGAGATTACTTTTTCCACAGAAGACAAGCCTAAACTCCTTTTTCAGGTAAATTTCTCAAGTTATTCTCACCTCACTTATCTAAAACTGATCCTTTTCAATCAAAATATAAGTACCATGTTTGAATCATTTGATTCGTCAATGCTTACTAAGCTAGTGTCAATAATGCAGTTAACTGCATTGCTTGCTGAGCTCGGACTCAACATTCAAGAAGCGCATGCTTTTTCTACAACCGATGGCTTCTCACTTGATGTTTTTGTTGTTGATGGTTGGCGTTTCGAGGTACTTTTCCTTCTTGTTTTGCTCCTTTCTTCTTTGCTGGATGTCCATTTTTTAAAAAGACCATCTCTTGCCAATGGATTCCTTTGCTTTTTTTTCAATTGTCAACTGTTTTTACAAGAGATGCGTTCCCTGGTTATAACTATGGATGCTAACCTTTTTAACTATGCAGGAAACAGACAGACTTAGAGTAGCATTGGAGAAAGAAGCAGCAAAGATCGAGGTACTTGTTTTCCCTTGAAAATTTAACTAATCTCCCTTAAAATGTATTGAAATTTTTGATCTGTTGACTACTTGTTTCCTCCGAAGCACTTAATTCTGAATAAAATGGAGTTGGGTACCGTATATGGAGTCTTACTCATACTGACAACAGCTCACTCTCATGCCTTGTTGTAAGCTATTCTTAATCTTTCATTGTACTCAGTTGCAGAGCCAAAGCTGGCCTATGCAGCAATCCTTCTCTCCTGAAAAGGAAACCAGGCAAACCGGATCCAGAACAGAAAAAGAACATGTTGCAATACCGAATGATGGAACTGATGACTGGGAAATTAACCTTAAAAGCTTAAAGTTTGGGCATCAAATAGCATCTGGTTCTTATGGAGATCTGTAAGTTGGCTGTCTCTGTCACATGCATTGTCATTTTAAGATGCTCAGATGTTAATCTCTCCCTCTTTCTCTATACCTCTTGTATAATTCAGGTATAAAGGTACATATTGTGGCCAGGAAGTTGCTATCAAAATCCTTAAGGCAGAGCGTCTAGATTCTGAGCTAGAGAAAGAGTTTGCCCAAGAAGTCTTTATTATGAGGTGTGTATGCCTTCTTCTCTGTTCCCCCTGTCAACTTATGTGCACTTATTAGCAATAGCATCTCAGACTCTAAAATATCACTCAAAATCTTTCTGTTTTCAGGAAAGTTCGGCACAAAAACGTTGTTCAGTTCATTGGTGCTTGCACCAAGCCTCCACATCTGTGTATTGTTACAGGTATGTTGCAACGACCATGATTATGCGGGTTGTTCTGTTTGATGTCATGTTCTACGCTTATTATCTTTCTTCTTTGTGTTTTCCACATCTAATAGAATTTATGCCCGGTGGAAGTGTATATGACTATCTACACAAGCAAAGGGGCGTCTTCAAGCTTCCAGCTTTGTTTAAAGTAGCTATAGATATTTGCAAAGGGATGAACTACTTACACCAGAATAACATAATTCACAGAGATTTGAAAGCTGCCAACCTTTTGATGGACGAACATGATGTAATATTATCAACTTACCACTACTCCATGTTAAGGCTCAAATCACATATGATATTTAGTGATGGATCATGATGTTATTTTGTTACCACAGGTGGTTAAGGTAGCAGACTTTGGGGTAGCCAGAGTGAAAGCACAAACTGGAGTTATGACAGCTGAAACTGGAACATATCGCTGGATGGCTCCAGAGGTATGGTTATCAGACGCTCTTTCATGCTTTTTTCGTTTAATATTTGAACCTTTATCAGCCAATTTCTCTCATCAATGGCGTGCTTTGGCAGATGTCTGTTCCGTTTTCTTCTGATAGCTATATTTTCCAATATTGAAATGTTAAATATATCTGACTTCGTATCTGGTGGTTTCACGATATACTTCATCCATAAAACACTTTCAACCAACGCATGCTTAGCTATGAGATGACTAGTATCTGTTTTATTACATCTATTCTGACGGAACTATTTCCCGCAATTCAGGTGATAGAGCACAAACCTTATGATCATAAGGCTGACGTTTTCAGCTACGGTATTGTGCTATGGGAGCTGTTAACTGGCAAGGTAAGAACTTGTGTCTCTTCTTTGGCAATATATCTTCTCTTCTACCTAAACGAGCTGATAGTCTATAACTAATTCATTGTGCTTATGTGATGTCAGCTTCCATATGAATACTTGACTCCATTGCAGGCAGCAGTAGGAGTCGTGCAAAAGGTAATAATATTAAAGTCTAAAGACTTAAACAAAAAGTTGTGTGAAAGAGAATGGAATTAAAACGTTGGTGGTGGTTAATGATTCAGGGACTACGGCCTACAATCCCAAAGAACACGCATCCGAAACTGATAGAGCTATTGGAGAGATTGTGGGAGAAGGATCCAACACTGAGACCAGACTTCTCAGAGATAATGGATCAGCTTCAACAGATAGCCAAAGAGGTAAAGTGAGTGGAGATGTCAAAAAGTGAGTAATGCGTAAAGAGTGATAATAAATGATATGAGTGTGATGTGTATAGGTAGGAGAAGAGGGAGAGGAGAAGAAAAGATCAACAGGAGGCGGCATCTTCGCAGCACTGAGGAGAAGCGCCACTCAACATCATCATTGATAGTTTGATACATGATCATCTAAACTGTATAGCGATTTGCCAAGACACTGTGTCTTTGTTTTGCTTTGCAATTCAATTGATTTTGATTCATTGTAACTTATATACACCATCTCAGTTAATGAAAAAGAAAAAAAAAACTCTTCCTTTGAAGATCTGAAACATTGGAACTAGATTTTTATAGTGTTCATTTGAAGGTAAAATAAGAACAATACCAAACTTTTGGGCCAGCCAGAGGTTTTAGTCCAATTTTCAAAGACAAAGCAAAAAGTCAAAAGCAATATATATTAAGACTGTGTCTCGTCGTCTTCTTCATCTTCCAGGTTCCAGCCAAAAAGGGCAAAACCTAAATTTGATCTCTGGGAATATGAGCCGCCGGCCGGCGAATAGACCGAGAAAGGACCATTCCGTCGTGAGTATCTGCGAAAGAGAGCTGGGTCAATTGCGCAATAAGAATTTCTCCGATCGCTTCTCAGCCTCTGAGGTCTCTCGCTTTCTCCCTTTGTGTTGTTGCTATTTTGGAATAGGGATTTGAATTGATATGGAAGCTCTTTCTTAATTTATGTATTTGCTTTCAATTTAGCTTTTCTAGGGTTCTAGATTTTTGACACTCAACGAAGTTCTCTCATATGTTCCCAAATCGAAGATAGTAGAATGTGTCTGCTTTTGTTTTGGTGCTTCTATGTGGATCACAACAACTGAGATTTTGTCCTTGTATCACTACCAGGAACTTTTACAACGTTTTGGACTTGAGAAAAAGCTCCAGGAGCATAGGGGTTGTGTAAACACTGTGAGTTTCAATGCAGATGGAGATATCCTCATTTCTGGTTCTGATGATAGGCAAGTTATTCTTTGGGACTGGGAGACTGCTACTGTCAAACACTCTTTCGATTCCGGCCATACCAACAATATTTTCCAAGCCAAATTTATGCCTTTCTCTGACGATCGCACCATTGTCACTTCTGCTGCTGATGGACAGGTGCATTATTCTTCTCTTTTGCAACATACATGTCCTTCGTAGAGTTTTGCAAAATGATTCTCTAGATAGATCTCGCATATTAGCACCAGCATTTGTACAAAATGGTCGCAATCCTCCTTTCCTTTCATATCAGATTTTTGACATTTCTTCAGGTCCGTTATTCCAAAATTCTAGAGTCTGGACAAGTGGAGACTTCTATGTTGGGTAGACATCAAGGACAGGTCCACAAATTAGCTATTGAACCGGGAAGTCCATTCTCATTCTATACTTGTGGCGAGGATGGGGTTGTAAAGCATGTGAGTTGCATTTATCTGCACAACAATCCTTCCACTTTGCTAGTTTTCTTTCTCTATATATTGGTGTTTTTAAACTTAGACCGGCCTATAACAAAAATTATTTCATTATTTTCAGTTTGATCTTAGGACTCGGGTGGCTACAAATCTTTTCACTTGTAAAGAAGCAAAGTTCAATTTAATTGTCTACTTGAATGCCATTGCAATTGATCCAAGGAACCCAGGTCTTTTTGCGGTGGCTGGAATGGATGAGTTAGTTCGGGTATATGACATTCGCAGCTATCGCTCAGAGGGCTGGTATAATTTTGCTCAACCTGTAGAGCACTTTTGTCCTCGCCATTTGATTGGAATTGACCATGTAGGAATAACAGGTCTGGCTTTCTCAGATCAAAGTGAGCTCCTTGCTTCATACAGTGACGAGTTCATCTATCTTTTCACTCCCGATATGGGGCTGGGCCCAAATCCCTCTAAATCTAAAACTAAGAAGACTGAGGAGAGAAAGACGCCGCAGGTTTACAAAGAGCACAAGAACTGTGAAACAATCAAAGGTGTGAACTTTTTTGGACCCAAATGCGAGTATGTGGTTAGTGGTTCTGACTGTGGCCGAATATTCATCTGGAGGAAGAAAGACGGAGAGCTTCTCCGCGCTATGGAAGCAGATAAACATGTTGTCAACTGTGTGGAGTCTCATCCTCACATGCCACTGATTTGCAGTAGTGGAATCGAGGCTGACATCAAAATATGGACTCCTGAAGGAACTGAGAAACTCATTTCACCAGAACAGGTAATACACCATCTATTCCTAACCGTTTAGACTCGGAAAAACTCGTTAGTGACCAAAAATGGAACGTTGGATACAGTACATTAGACCTAGGCTGAGTATGTTTTTAGAAGATAGACTAATTGTTTTGTCTTATGCTTCTTTGTAACAGGATTGGGTTTCTCTTAACTCTCGTTTGCGCATGCATTATGGTGAAGGAGGAGATGAATCTGTTGATGAAGTTAGCGATGAGAGTTCAGATGATGATGATAGTTCAGAAGAGGAGGAGGAGAGTTGTGAAGTCGATGTTGAGACTACTGGTGATTGTGATAGTGATGGTGAAAAGGATGAAGATGATAGATGATAGTCTGTGTCGAATAGTATTTTCATAGAGTTAATTAGTTTGATCTTGGCTATCAATAAGGAAGTAATCGAGCATTCAAAATTTGAAGAAGAAAAATAGGACCGTGGAATAAGATAACAAATGAGCGAAAATATTTATTTAATGGGCCTCTAGCAAAAAAAAATAAGGATCCAAAAGCAAGAATACATAAGCCCACGATAACAAATATTTTTATTATATAATATTTGAAAACAATACCATGCGCACTGGACGCGAATTATCTCCAAGCGCGTGAAATGTGTAGGTGACAATAAGGGTCCAAAAGCAATTACAAGCCCATGATATTAAGTAACCGGTTTTGTATTCTTTGACAACTAAACCATGCNACCTTATCGCTAATCTTTAATGGGCTTCTAAATCAATATGAGAGAATAAATTATTTTAACGGGCTTGAAGATGACAATAAGGGTCCAAAAGCAATTACAAGCCCATGATATTAAGTAACCGGTTTTGTATTCTTTGACAACTAAACCATGCGCACCAACCGCAAGTTAACTCAAAATTTCTTTTGGTGGGTTAATACACACGAAAGTTGAGTATTTTTCCAAAATTACCAAATCATATCAATCTCTTAGTATTTTGGACACAATTAAAATTATACCCAAGAAACTCAAAATTTTATATTGGTGGTTAATACACACGAAAGTTGAGTATTTTTCCAAAATTACGAAA
>OVAP01002485.1:0-19293 GCA_900406295.1 Aurinia saxatilis
ATCAGTAAATGTGCTTGGCCGAGGTCATGCTTCAGGATATGACCTCGGCCTAGATAGGCGGAGACTTTGTTATTCGACTGTTCGCCTTTAAATATCAGGTGGGAGATATTTGACCCCCACAAATTGTGTTGGGGATATGATATCATGTGCAGGTTTGTCTATCAGCTTTACTTTTGCACATGTTCCCTTCACATCCGTCCATTCCCCCCCCCCTCATCCTCCTTAGTACCTTCTTCCCTTGTGTTTGGTACCACCACAATTTGCCTCATACTACTTTCCATACCACATAGTTCCAACTTCTTTGTATCCCCTGGTGTTTCAGCCTCTGTTACCACTCCAAGACCATCCCCAGGTCCGTTACTCATCGTTTTTTATTCATGCTTCATTGTTTCCCTCTCTACACTCTCCCCTATTGGAGAAACCATCAGCTTCTCCTGTACTTTCTCTTGCCTCCCCAAATTTAACTTCACCTCCTGTTTTGTCTTCCCATCTCCAATATCCTCCTTTACTCTCCATTTTGATTTGCAATCATCTGATTTGTGTCCCTAGTTAACACAATGAGGAAATTTGGTAAGCAGCCACGGATATACAAAACTTATCTCACGCTGAACTCCCAAGTAATTGATCCAATATGAAACTGGCAAATGCTTAGAGAGATCAGCTTCCACAAAGATTCTTGCCTCTTCCAATTTTTTTCACATCTGAGTTTCCGGATGGAGCCTACTTTGGTGCCCCACAGAAGAAGCTAGAAAGCTAAGCCCCTTCCATGTGAAAAGCTTTCGAGGAACATTCCTAATCCCAACCCAAATTGACACCCTCTTCACCTCAGGCTCACCTTCTTTCTCTACAAGATTCCAATTTATAACAATCACTGGCATTCCCCACATATTCCACATCCCTCTCCTTAAGACCCGATTGCGAACCATAACATTATTGATCTTAAACTTCACAGTGTGACTATCAACAACAAACACTTCAATACGCACAGACTTGTCCCCCAAGGGCCAGATCTTGTTCACCAGAGAGTGAATCTTACCCAAATAAGGTGCTCGAGAGAGGAACCTACCTATGATGATGTCCTCCCACAAAGGTGGAGCATCCTGAAAGATCGCATCCGGTATGTTGATAGTCGCCTTCCACAAACCTCTTCTACCTCGTAATCATACTTCGTGAGTTTTGTGTCCTTCAAAACCACAGAGGACCACGCCCCCTTTCCAACAAACGCAGATGAGGCTCCAATCTGACGATTTAAACCCGCCTGACCAACCACTCCCAGACGTACATCTCCGACATCACACGCACCTAGATCCGAACTCGCCGGTCCATCGCTGTTCACCAAGATATTCAAACCACTCATCGAACCCTGAGCCAGACCCTCCCCTCCCAAAATCTTCGTCACATCACTTCATACTGGATCAGAACCCACCGATCCACCTTTCTTCAGCAAAATCCCCTGCGGCGAGCCCGCCGGAGACTCCATCACCACCAAGAAGTCTAAGAAATCAATCGCCTGAGAATCACCTTTTTTGTCCACATCACCAGTCTCTAATAGACTTCAACCATGAAAGAGAGCTTCTTTAACTTCACCAGCAAAATCCGCCTCTCCTTTATTTTAGTGTTTGCTCTTGCTCGCAGTTGCGGGTTTAAAAATAATTCTTTTAATGTTATACAAAATTCCAATAATAATATTTTCCCAAAGAGAGGTTCTGGTCACAAACATGTCCTTATCAGGATGTTTTCTTCTATGTAAGTTTTTCAAGGAACAATTCATATTTAATAAGAGATTGCTTCAAAGACATGGTGTTCTAAATTATGTTGCTACTGCTTGGGGGTCAATATCATTTTCAGATTCTGATTCAATTTAAGTCAAGACCAGAAACACAAGGAAGGCTCCCAGTCAGTTCAAAAAGGGGAATAATATGAATTCTGCAAATAATATACAGAGACTTTAAGAGAATTTGAAGTTTTATAGTCTTCTCCTCCATATATGCCTAGAATTTTGGTAGTGAAGAAAGATTTGATGTTAAAATATAAAGAGGAAGAGATGTATTGGAGCCAGAAGAGCAAAGAGAGATGGTTTAAGGAGGGAGACAACAATACTTGTTTTTTTTTCTCCATGAAGCTATCAAAAGTAACAGAGCCAAGATTTCTTTGAAGAGTCTCAGAGACGGTAATGGTGTCTTCCAGTTTTCTGAAGCCTCTAAGGGTCAAGTTGATGCAGAGTATTTCTCAACTTTATTATAGTCTCAAGATGCTTGTGATATGATGGGGATTAAGTTTTCACAAAAAATGTTCATGCAAGCGCACATATCTCGCAGTAGTACTTTAGGGTCGAATTCACAGGGAGCAGAGTGTATGTAGTAGCACGTCCGAGTTCACTAGAGCTAAGAAGCAAATAAGGGATTTTTTTATGAATCGATAGAATGCAGAAGAAATTCGATCTATTGAAGCACCCTTTCAGTCGAACATAGGAATAGTATTCGATCGATTGATGCCTGCAAAAACTAAAAATGCAATAAACACGTGAGATAATTAGATGATAAAAGTGTTAGAAAGTCGGGAATTGCATCAGAGATTCATGGTTTGGATTATTTAGGGTAGTAACTATGCAAGTCTTCTAAAAAGACTATATAGCTTGAAATCACTAAAGTTCGACTATTCTTATGGTCAGGCTTAGCCGGTCTAATCTAGTAGAGTCCAGGTTAACCCTTAGGGAAACTATTATACCGTCCATTCAGTCCCGAGACTAATTATTAAGTTTAAGAGATCAATTGCTACTCTGAGAAGGGACATTATAGCTTTCAAAATCAAGTTCCAAGTACTAACTCTAAGTGGTGTATTACTAGCCATTTAATCCTATATATGAGTTTAGATATGATAAGAAAGTAAGCCTTAAGTAGTCATTGCATAATCTTATTACATATCTACCTAACCATGAATTCATCTAGCAAAATCTTATTCCTAACTATGAAACTACTCAAACATGCTTATGAAAAACATTATAACAATGAAAATTGCAATCATATAAATCAAAGTAAAAGGGTTCAGAAAGCTTCTCTGAGCGTAGAGGAAGAGAGGACAAACTTCTTCCTTTGACAGCAAATCCAAAGTATAATAAGAAAGAAAACAACGAAAAAGACTAAAAAACTATTTCGCTTGGATGCTAATGAGCTTGTGAATTTTAGTGTTGTTTCTCCTGCTTGTGGCTTCTGATATAGTGCAGAGGTTGCCTGAGAAGTTGAGAGATTCAGGATAAGAATCCAAAAGTTTGGACTTATCTCTTTTGGATCGATCGAATAAGAGTGTTATTGGATCAAATATGCTCTGAAAACGCGTCTTGAATATCTTCTGAATATCTGCAACAGATGCTGATAACTTCTAAGTGGCAACAGTCTTTATCTAAGAATGTTCTGGAAGGTTTTAGTGATTGTCCACATGTATTCGATCGAATAGGCCTTCATCACTCTTGGCTTCATTTTGACATCTCTTCGATGATATGGGCTTAACTCCTTGCTCCTGAGGCTAAATGACTCGATTCCAAGCCCATGTGACAGCTGAATCATGTGGCTTGATTGTCTTGAAACCGCATTTCAATTCAAGTTAAACTCATTTCATATGAGCCCGGACTTCTGATGTTGAATTGTTGAACTTGGTAGAAAATGCCAATTTCTGAACTAAAAATCTTTATTTTCACAAAACACTTCGAAAGCAGAAAAATGTAAAATTCTATAGTTTTAGTCTTAAATCCAATGATTTCACCAAAAAAAACACAGAAAATGTATACTAAAAAGCGGTAAAATATCACCTTTATCATGATATGACTGACATTCTATTGGAACTACCCATCAAAGTTACTCTGAGTATGAATGAAGCTTCAAATGCCCTTGCCTCTTAGCTATGTTTTCTATTAAAGGTTCAAGTGCCTCGGGTAATGTTGGGATGTTTGCAGCCTTTTATCAACAATGTTGAGAGGTTGTCGGTTTTCATGTGTGCTTTGAAGGGTTTTTTTTTTTTTTTAGGTTCGAAGTTTTCCAATTGAATGAAACTATACACAGTTGTGCCTTATCCCCAAGAAGGTCAATGCAGACAGAATGGAGGATCACATGCATGCACGTTATTTATAAGGTGATTTCTATAATTTTGATCCATATGTAAAGCTTTGCCTCATTTCTAAATGTTCACCTTATCATTTATAAGGAATCCATGATTGTTAAGACATACATGTCTGAAGCATATGACAAGGTTGAGTGGGATGTTCTGAAGTTTTTTTTTTTTTTGCTTTTTGGTTTCATCCTATTTGAGTTAACTGGATATATTTTTATTTCTCTTCGGTTACATATTTTGTTCTTATTAATGGACAGTCTTTTGGTTTAGTTAAACCTCAAAGAGGGTTAAGACAAGAAGACCGCCTCTCCTTTTTTTCTTTTTTGTTGTTGTTCTCTGCACTGAGGTCCTGGTTTACTTACCTAATGAGATGGAAAGAGTTGAACGCATGTCTGGTGTTCAGTTTCACCATATTCTTTTTGCAGATGATAACATTATTTGTGTAAAGCTGTAACAAAGATCAAGCAAAAATTTTGTTGGAGGTTATGAGTCTTTATGAAATGTTTTTTTGGTCAAAAGGTGAATCCCTATAAATCTGCCATTACTTTTGGTGTTAATACAAACCCTCAAGATGTTTTAGAAGTTAGAAACCTTTTAGGTATTCATAATGAAGGGGGTATATGGACTTATCTAGGATTGTTACAGTGCTTCTTGGGTTCAAAAGTTTAAATGCTTTCTTTCATAACGGGAAAAGTTGAAGAGTGAGATATATGGGTGGTTCTCTAGATCTTTGTCTTTAGGTGAAGGAAGTTTTATCGAAAGCAGTTGTAATGTGTATGCCTATCTATGTCATGATGTGTTTCAAATTATCTAAATCCACTTGTGATTCTCTTTCTGGTGATATGAGTTCTTTTTTGTGGGATTCTATAGAGGATAAAAGGAAATTCATTGACGTAGTTGGGATAAATGATGTCCTAATAAGGACTTGGGGCATTTAGGCTTGTGAGATGTTCATGTGTTTAATCAAGCTCTTTTACCTAAGCAGGCTTGAGGGATTTTACATGAACCCGAATTAAATTTGTTGGACTTTTTAAGAGTAAATGTGGATGGTGACTTTTTGGATGCCAGCTTAGGAAGCAGACTTTCTTATGCGATGAGGAGTCTCCTATTTGACATATCATGATTTTACCCATTTTTAACCATGATATTATTTATTTTATCGAGTCTTATTTATGCTTTTTGAGTCCAAATGAGTAGTTATAGGTTAAAAATAAGTTTGGAGAACTTGGTAATTTATGGACCAATTATGGATCAAATGATTTAAAACTTGAAGAGGAGAAATTGTCAAATGAAGAAAATGGAAGTTTTCGATAAGAGATGTCGATCGACACTCTCATGGTGTCGATCAACACCAAGGCGTTTCAAGCAGTTTTCCACAATTTCATAATTAAGCAATTTTCCATATTTCAGATTTGGAAAATTAGTTTTAGTAAATTACCTTTTCTCAAATTCGTGTTTGGGCTATAAATAAAGATCTTCAGTCATTATTTGGGCACTTTCAGACTTGCCTATTCCTCCTCAAGGTTTTGATCCAAGTTATTTGTATGCCAATATTTATTACCTCTTTACCTCACAGTCCATGTATGATTCCTTATAGAAATCAAAAGAAGTTATCCACAGATTCTTTGAGTCATTTGGAAGAACATGAATTCTCTGTCTATTGAGGGTAGAAATTTTGATGCATCTGATACTACCACAAAACATTATTGCCATTCTTGGTTTCTAACCAAGGAAGTAGAGTGGTCAATCAATTGGTAGAAACCTGATGCCCCATCTATGGACCAATTTATGGATCAAATGATTTAAAGGTTGAAGAGGAGGAATTGTCAAATGAAGAAAATGGAATTTCTCCAAAAGAGATGTCGATCGACATTCTCATGGTGTCGATCAACACCAAGGCGTTTCAAGCAATTTTCCAAATATTCAGAATTAAGCAATTTTCCATATTTCAGATTTGGAAAATTAGTTTTAGTAAATTATCTTTTCTCAAATTCGTCTCTAGACTATAAATAAAGATCTTCAGCCATTATTTGGGCACTTTCAGACCTGCCTATTCCTCCTCAAGGTTTTGATCCAGGTTATCTGTATGCCAACATTTATTACCTCTTTACCTCACAGTCCATGTATGATTCCTTACAGAAATCAAAAGAAGTTATCCATGTATTCATTATACAAATCAAATAAAGTGATGGAGAGAAGGATTCAATCAAATGCAAAAGAAATTCGATCGAATGGATAAACTTTCGATTGAATACAGAGAATGTTTTCGGTAGAATGAAACATCTACAAATATTAAAAACAAAATAAAACTTAGAGAATTCAAATATTAAAATTGTTAGGAAGTCAGGAATATATTCATGGCTTGAACTATTCACAGTAGTAATTATGCAAGTTTTCTGAAAAGGCTATATAGCTTGAAATCACTAATCTTCGACTATCATTATGGTTAAGCTTAGCCGGTATATTCAAAACCCTTTTGCCCCTTCAGTCTTCTAGATTAGTTATTAAGTGCAAGAAATCAATTGCTCCTCCGAGAATGGACATTAGAGATTTCAAAATTAATGTTAATGTTACCATACTCTAATGGTGTTTTAGTCGTAGGTAATCCTAGATGTGATCAAGTTCCTTGATAAGAAAGTAAGCCTTAACTAGTCAGTGCATAATCCTATTGCCTATCTATCAACAATCCTAACAAAGAGAGTACTCAGACATGCTTGTGAACAAAACAACAATGGAAATTGCAATCATATAAATCAATAAAAGGGTTCAAAAAGCGTCTCTAAATCACAGGAAACAAAGAGGACAACTTCTTCCTTTTGACAGCAAATTCAAATAGGAACTAAAAGAACAAAAGATAATAAGTAAGCTAATGAACTATTTCGTCCGGGAGCTTGCAAAGACTTGTTGTTTTTTCTGCTTGTGGCTTTCGTATTTATAGTGAAGGGGTCGAGTGAGAGTTTGAGAGAAATCAGGAATCAAACCAGAGATATTAATCCAACAATTTGGATTTATCCACTGAGATTCGATCGAATGCAGGTGGGATTCGATCGAATTCTATCTAAAAACGCGTCTTCAATATCTTTAGAATATTTTGAAGTGCTTTTTAAGTACGTTCATAAGCTTCTAGTGACTTTTCCTCAGAGATTCGGTCAAATTGCATGGGCTTTCGATCGCATGGGTTTCAGTATGCTTAGGCTTCAGATTAACGTTTCTTCATTGAATTGGGTTTAACTCCTTGGTCCAGAGGCCGAATGACTTGATTTCAAGCCTTAGTGACAGCAAACTCATGTGGCTTGATTGTGTTAAATCCTTACTCAATCCAAAATGCACAACAACTTCATTTGGGCCTGAACATCTGGTGTTGAACTGATGAACTTGGTAAAAATTGCTAATTTATGATCTAAAAGGCCTTATTTCCACAAAAACACTTAAAAGACAAAAAATATGAAATTCACTAGTTTCATAATTATATTCATTGGTTTCATTAGAACAAAAACACCGAAATCTATACTAAAAAGAGTAAAATATCACCCCTATCAGAAGGGATTGAAATATAGCTGGTCGATGTGTGAACAAAAAGTGATTAAAGGTTTGAGCACCACGATTAAATCTGAACCAAACTGATGGTGTTTGCGAAAACATATTTAATATCGTTAAATGAATAAACATCCCACACTCCATGTATAATTTATTATATAAGTATTTGTTGTTTTAAAAATAATTTAATATAAGTGTACTGCAAATGACCAATCAAGTGAGCAAAAATTATACTTTGGATTTAGACTTCGGAATTAAAGTAGTATTTTGGTTGGCACAAAAAATAAAAATGAGTGAGCAGAGAATGATACTTAATTCAAGCAGATATGATTAAATTTTGAATCCACTTGTTTTATTTTGTTTTGGAGGATACAGTTTTTGGCTCTCATTGTTCAAAGTTATATCCGCTTGTTTTGTTTTGTTATCTCCTTTGTCCCTTTCACAAATATCCTTTGATTTCAAGCGGTCTTGAAATTCTGCATATTTGTTCGAGCGGTTAGACAATAGTCGGGACCTGTCTTCGCTCGTTTCTATGGACTATTTTAATTTTATTTGTTTCATGTATTGGTCGTTGTACACCTTGAAAGGTTTTGACCTTCTGAAGTTAGAGGATTCCGGTTCAATAAATAAATGTGTTCCCTTCAAGTCGCTATAGGAAATCTCTGCTTTACCTGATCAGAGGATCTATGTGGATGCGCTCATAGGTTTTGATCTGTGGTTGTACACAATTCTTAGTTTAGGTTTCATCTTATTTGGTTTAGATCGGTCTATGTTGTAACAAGTTGTAAGTCTTGGTTTCTTAGTTGGGTCTTGGTAGACTCTCTTGTACATGACACTAGACTATGGGATAGTTATAGCTCATACCCTGACTGCTATATCCCACCCTTGTAGTCCATCTTTTATCTTAATATTATTCTTTTAGAATGGAAAAAAAAGGAGTGTACAAATTTGTATATATTTGATTTCACATCAACAAAAAAATCTTTGATGACATGGTTAATTGTCTTATTTAGGTTTTCACTAAATTTTGCGCTTTGACGATTCATCTAGGTTTTCAAGGTTAAAAAAAACTTTAGGCAGTTACTAGGTGCTCAGTATGGGCCTAGCGCCTAGAGGAATTAATCGGAGTCTAGGCGGGGCCTAGGCGTTAAGCAATTATATAATTATTTGTATATTTTTTAGTTTTTATTGAGGAATTGATATACATGTAAAATTTTGTAGTGAAATAGTAAAATATTAGGTTATAAAAGATTTAAAATAAACAAACCTAAGGAAAAATTCAGAGAAAATATTAAATAAAAACATATTTGAGCAAATAAAAGTTAGGAAGAAAAATATAGACTAAAAATTGTTATATAGTCGAACTCTACTCCACGTTTTATTTCATATTTTGTTTTAATTTTTTTTTCCGTTGATTTAAGTGACGTTGTAAACATTAAACCAAAAAAATAATAACCAAATTAAACCAAATGTTAAACCGACCGTCTAGGACGATTTGACCGATTTTTAGGTGATTTAGACCGTCTAGACCGAACCACCGATTTTCTCACCGATTTGCATAAAATCGCTTTAGATGTACATTTTTGGGGCGCTGCCTAGACGGCGTCTAGACCGATTTTTAGAACATTGTAGGTTTTTGTAAATCAATGGTGCTGTTTTTCTTTTTCTTGATTTGCTAGTACAAAGCGTTGAACCTTATCAGTTTAACACTATCTTGTGTAAAGTGGCTAAATACTAAATAATCCTTTTCCAAATCACTTCCAATTGGTTTGGATCATTCGGTCCACCAAAAAATATGGAACGGGATATGTACAATCAATCCAGTTCGTTATATTGCATATACACAAATACCATTATATCAACCGATGAACAAAACATTGATGTATCGGACTCATAAGCTCCTAATTTACACCGCAATAAGAACATGTTTTTGAGTTCCCACTTTAATCAAAACATCTAAAAGCCCATTCTCTTCGTTACTTGATCACGTGATTGCAGTAGTCGAAGTAGCTAATAATAGTTCATGAGCTTCATTTAGCATCCACTCTTCTCCGGTTTGGCCACCTAAGACAACCAACCGAGTTCCTCCGACCACACAAGTGGTGTGTCCCCACGCAAACCGCGGTGGGCTTCCCTTAACATTCAAGATTCTCCATGTTGGTTTCTCCTCAGTCGGATCAAGAAGATAAAGCTGAGAAGCCGAGTCAAGCCCTGCAACCGAACCACCAAAGATCAGAATTCTACCACCCGGAAGGCTAATCGCCACATGATCAAGCCTTGGTGGTGGAGCTGACATGCCTCCTGGAAAGCTAGATTCATACCCAAATCCAACCACGGGTTTCCAACACGGTTCATTTTCGCTGAGATCCATTGTGTACACATCATTAGAGCGGAATCTCAGAGAACCATTTTTCGCCAGACCGCCAAACATGAGGATCTTCCGGTCACCATAGACGGTTAGGGTGTGTCCGAGGCGAGATGGAGGACTCCATGGAACCGGTATCTCCCTCCAAGTTGGTATATCCATTGACAGGTCAAGCAAGAATGTATCACTGAGTAGAGCTCCTGAATCAGCACAACCACCAGATACAATCAGCTTAGTTCCATCGAGTGTGCACGAGCTGTGCCATGATCTTGGTATTGGTGGGGCCAAACCGGATACTTCTCTCCATGTTGGCGGGTCTGCATCGAGGTCTAATAAGAAGACATCGTTGAGTAATCCGTGGCTCCCGTAACCTCCAAAGACTACTAAACGGGATCCATTGACACAAGAGAGCGTGTGGCCCCAACGACCTGGAGGAGGAGAGCTGACGAGAACGGATTTCCACTCAGGACTACTTGAGGCAAGGTCCAGCACAAATGTATCATTCATCGGTTGCATATTGACACCTTCCCCGCCAAAGATAACAATCCTGTTTCCAACTGCACAAGCGCTAAAATTACACCGTGAAGGCTCAACAGTACCTCCAACTGAAAACTTCCTCCATGCGGTTGCTTCATGTGTGGTAAACTCTCGGGCCAGTCGAACCCAACCAATCCTCTTTGCACCAGGAACACTCTCGAGGACACGTGTTGCCTCGGTCCCCCATGTGTTTTGACAGACCATTCTCCATATATCATCATTCTTTGTCAACTCATTGAGCCGCTGACATACACAACCAACCGATGCAATATCACGTGGTGTCAAGAGTGAGAATATCCTAAGAGCCAAGACCTCATCGCTCAGTTCGAATATCCCACAGAGTCCACGAGAAACATTACGCTCTCCGATTGGTAAAGCAGAGGTAAATGAGCGAGATATTCTTGGGATTTCTTGAACAGACAAAGCAGAAGATGGGTCGAGATCAATTTTAGAATCTGTGAAGAAGAGAACACCTATGAAATGAGTGATTTCGTCATCTTCACGGATAGGAATTAGACGCAGCTTGTTGATCAAGGGAGAGCCATCTTTGCGGAAGTTGAGCAACTCGCCTTGAAACTCGATGCCCTTGGCGAGACATTGTCGCATCTCTGATACAACAGTAGAATCTACCAATGGGTGCCTTCTTTTAGCATATGGCCCTCTACACTGCAAGAACCGGCTGCCAAAAGGAAAAAAATGTTAACACAGATAAGGAAAACCTCTTCACTAAACTGCACAAAGATCAAACTATATTCATACTCAACATACACGAAAGTCCTTGTAAGGGAGCTATGTAATTGGAGTTCCTAAACATTAGAAACCTGAATCCAACATCTAATCTCTGTAGCAAAATTAGGGAAACTGACCAATTTCTGCCAATAACTTCCTCAGCTCGATAGCCAGTGACAATCTCGAAGACGGTGTTAACATAAATGATAGGTTGGTCAGGCTCGAGAGCATCGCTGACCACAAAACCACAGGGAGCCGTTCCAGGAAGACTACTCACCGGAAAAGGAATGGGTCCGTTATCTCTACCGAACCACCCATCTTCTACGATATCATCGCCGCCGCTTAGATCGGAATCACTATCCCACTCCATTCGATTTTTGATGGAATAGAGGAGTAATCTGATATTTGTAGGTAATGGATATCTCCACCGCCCAGATTCGGTCGGCTAGATGACTCGGATCTCAGTGCTGACTTCAACCGGTTCCCTAATTTGCTTTCACCTTTCCGGTTTACCAAACTAAACAAAATATCCTCCCACTCTTCCTCACTGCACACTTTTCATTTCCCGGTTTGATTTTTTTTTTGTATCAACAGTTATGCAATACAAATTGAGCTGGACAATATGCACTCAGTTGAGTTTATAAATATTAAAATCGATAATTTAGTTGATAAAATGATATATATATATATATATATACATTTTGTAAAAACTAGAAGGATAGAGTAAAAGATTTTTTTATAGTTTTGAAAATTTTGAAATATAAGTGTGAATTTTTAAATATATACATATAAATTAATTTTATATCAAAATTCATTAATATTTTCCCTAAATTTTAATTTAAAAATAATTTATTGGGATTTTTTTAATATATTAATGAATTGCAGTGACTAGTTCTCTAATCTCTGAAAACGATACCCTACACTATATTAAATCGACTAGTTCGTTGTTAGTAGTTAGAAGGAATTAGTTGGTGAATCCCTACCTAGACATCGCATCAACTTGGCACCTAAATCAACTTGGCACCTAAGCACAACAAACATATACCGTGCCTAAGCACGGGTTAGAACCCTAGAATAACATTTTTTTATTGAAAGTGTTTTTCATTCTTCTATTTCTTGTATGCTTGCATATTTTTGTGGTGCTAATTTGTCGGGCTTATATACCAAGTGGTATACGTTACCTTAAAATTCGATGTGATGACATATATTATATGTCATTACATATATGTAACATACTATACATCAAATTACATGTTCGTAAATGTCTTATATCTGATAATCAAATCATTCTAAACACCATGACCTTATTAGTTGTCTATCAGCAAATTCAAACTCTCTGATAATTTACCGACATCAACATCTCAAAGCAGAGTGTATAGTGTTTTACAAATAATTGAATAAAACCTGGAAACATAAATAATTATACTCTATCCATCAAATGTTTAGGGCCGGCCTGTTGGCAGCAGTCCAAGAGCCACATAAATAATTTTTCTTTAGGCAGCCAAATGTTTTTACATTTGTTGGGCCGGGCCTGGCTGCCAACAACCTCTCCGGTATAGGCTGGTATCACGACGACCGCAACACTGATGTCCTTATGGGCGCACACAACGTTCGACGCAGTCTCTCCCCCCTTCATGCAGAAGTGGAGGCTTTCATCTGGGCTATGTTGAGCATGCTTGATCATCACAAGCTCGAACTCTCCTTCGCTACAGATTCACAAGAATTGGTAAGGATGGTGTCTATCCCAACGGATTGGCCGACCTTCTCGACCTACCTGGAGGATGTCATGCGTTTGAAGAGTAAATTCACCAGCTTCTCATTATTTTATGTACCTCGTAGCTGCAATGCCAAAGCGGATATCCTTGCACGTAGTGCCAGATTATACTCGCAGGATATTAGCTAGGGCTGGGCATGAATACCCATTACCCGTCTTCTACCCGTTACCCGACTCGAATCCGTCTAAAAAAAACGGGTACCCGTGACTTACAAGTCGGGTAAAGGGTTTTATAATTTCATTACCCGCGCGTAAGAGTCGGGTCTTAAGTATTTTATTTTTTTTCTATTACTCGTCTCGGTACCCGTCTCATTACCCGCTTTTTTTATCCGATTCGCAAATACCCGTAATTCTACTGCTAATATTTGATAACTTAATAGTAGAGTAACATGTATGGTATATGATATATCGCTTAGGTTGAATATATATTATATATATATATATTATTTTTTTTTCTTTTTTTTTTTACTAATTTCAATCATGAGAACTTGAATATACAAATTGTTTCTCTTTTGTAAAATTTACAACTTCATTCCAAGCAATTATTTATACTTATTGAACTATTATGTTGACTATTTAGAGTTCTTACTTTGTTATAGTGATTTCTTCATCTATTGGCACATCAATTATTAACAATCATTCGGGTAAGGATACAGGGTCGGGTATTCTCTCGGGTCAATGAATTTTTATCGGGTACCCGTTTATTAGGTACTCGTTTTTTGCGGGTCGGGTATAGGTACTAAAATGCTATTATCCGTAAAGGTCGGGTCGGGTAATGGGTACCTCGAAAATCAAGAGTACCCGATCCGTGTCCACTCCTAATGTTAGCTATGTTAGTGATGTACCACCGACTTAGTTTACCTATCCAAATTAATTTCTATTATATATGTTGTCGGAAAAAAAAAAGAGTTTTTTTAATCTTTTCTTTTCATCATCATTCATTAACAAGTTGCTTATTTCCACAAGTGAAAATGTAATGCAAATTTCAATACAAAAACCCTCCAAAATCTACAAAAAAAAAAACAAATATAATTGATTTTTAGGATTCTAAATTCTCACGTACTCGTAGGGCTAGCCGTTGGATGGACTGATCATTAAAACAAGCATCAGTGGCCTTAATCTTGGATACAAAATCCATGGCTTCACTATACTTCCCTGCTCTGCAATAACCATCCACAACCATTTTATACGTCAATTCATTTGGTCTGCACTTATTCTTCGCCATACACTCGATCACATCCTCAATCTCTGCAAACATTTCCATCGCCGTGTAACCCGAAACAAATGTGTTGTACGTGAAAATGCACGGTCTGATTCCACGCTCTGTCATCTCAGACAGCATCCTAACCGCTTCTTGCATCAACCCTTTCCTGCAGAAACCTTTGATCACGGTGTTGTAAGAGACTAGGTCGGGTCTTAACTGGGATGTATCTAGACTCTTGAGGATTTCTTCGGCTTTCCAACACTCTCCTCTTCTTACATACATGTCCATGAGGCTATTGTAGGTTACAAGATCTGGGCTTAGCTCGTGCTCGCGGATAGACTGGAGAATCTCGTGTCCTTGATCATACATGTTGTTCCTTGTAAAAATGGAGAGCATAGAGTTGAAAATCACCATATCTGGTTTGTATCCGTGCCTTTTAAACAATGTGAATGCTCTCTCCATTCCCGCTAATGCTCGGCATTTGAAGTTTGCGAGAAGTAAGGTTCTCAAAAGCATCCAGCTGGGGAATATGTGCCCCTCGATTATCTCCTTCTCGATTCTCTCTATCCCTAGAATGTTCCCTCCTTTAGCATAACACTGAAGCATCAAGGAGTAAGATGTTTCGGTTGGTTTGAAACCTTTACTTTTCATGTCAGAAATCACATTCTCCCCCGATCTCCAATCCCCTTGTCTAGCCAAGGCATTAAGTAATGCGTTGTAAGTCGTGACACATGCGTTGAAACCTGCTCTTGTCATCTCACCAAACACTTTCGACGCATCAACCTCTGAACCACACCTTCCATAAGCGCTAATCAACGTGTTGAATGTGTCTCTATCAGGTTCAAATCCACAGCTCTTCATTTCACGGAAAACCCGGTTCACATACTTATCCATACCCTTATTACCACACAGAGCAAGCATCGTGTTCCAAGTGATCCGATTCGGGGAACATCCATTAGACTTCATATCACATAACATCTTTATCATTTCACTAGACCTCGATTTTTTCCCCAACATGCTAAGCACGGCATTGTAGGTGCAGGTATTCGGAACACAACCAGCTTTTTTCATACTATGAAACAGCTTCAAAGCCTCTTCCTCCTTTCCCGACTTTCCATATGCATCTATTACTGTAGTATAAGTGATTGCGTTCGGCATAACACCCTTTTGGGTCATCATATCAATGACACCAGCAGCTTCCTTGCTAAAACCAGCTCTAACATAAGCGGCAACAAGCTCATTATAAGTCACAGAATCAGCTGGACAGTTGTTTTCCTCCATCTCCTTCAAAATACTTAATGCCTCTGTATACACTCCTGCTTTACCAAAAACTTGCAACAACGCATTGTAAGTAACCGTTCCAGGCTCATAACCGCCAGACTTAAGCTCAGCGAAAAACCCCTTGGCCTCTCTTAACAAACCCTCTCTTGCACAAGCAGATAGCACAGTACTACAAGTAAATTCATCAAAATGCAATCCTTTGTTTCTCATCTCGTCCAAAACTAGTAGAATTTTGCTCCAGGATCGACCCATTTTCCCTAAAACATCAAGAATGACATTGTAAGTTACCAAAGTAGGGGAAGGACCCATCTCTTTCATCCTCTCGAACAAACTGATTGCCCTTTCATACTTCCCTGTCCGTGAATAAGCATATAAAATAGTGGTATAAGCACGAACATCAAACAGATATTCTGGCAGAGGAATTTGATCAAGCAGCTTAGCTGCAACAGAGTATTGGGATTCTCTACCTAAGATTCTAACCAAGATTTCGATAACCTGAAGATCGAGCTTGAAAGCTCCGGAATTGGAAGCTAAAATTAACCATTCAAACAACAAAACTGCTCTTTCCCAGTTCCCCGAATCATCTAGAGCCTTGATCAAACTAACCAAATCTGTTCTAAGCAATTCAGATTTCACAGAATCGAAGAAACTGGTCAAACGAGGCAAAGGCTGCTCCACGATGGAATTAAGAAGCACGACTTCCTTCTTGCACAATAGTTTCAGAGACCCATTCCCTTCCTCGGTTTCAATTTCGAAACCCAGAAGGGAACTCGAATTGGGTTTCACAGATTTGACATCATGACGCCATTTATGAGTGGAATCAGTGGAGGAGAGCTCGAGAGAAGGGAAACGAGCGGCGGAGTTGGCATGTCGGGGAGTGGAAGAGAGGTGGACGAGATGGTGAAGGAGAGAATCGAGAGGAAAAGAAGGAGGAGAAGGAGGAGGTAAGTGAAGCGTAGCGGAGCTGAATTTGAGAGACTGAGGTGGAGGCCTCTTGGACTGAATTGGGTAGGGAGGTTTGTGAGGGAAGAGTGCTCCGTCCATTTCGTTATCCGATTAGAGGAGAAGAAGAAGATGAAAATATAAAACAAAAGTTAGCGCCTTGATTTTGAATGGCCGTAAACACTCGTCCCTATCGGTAACAAGATTGGCCTTCACAGATGCATTTCCTTCCAACCCCAAAATTCACACCATTGAAATCACATATCGGTTTGCTTATTAATCTGACTCATTAAACCATGAAACAGCATAACCGCTTAATATTCTTTATATACAACTAGATGAATATCCGTGCTACGCGTAGATTTTAATTCCTACATTTTTCATCTCCATTTTTTCAATATGGACTTTAGGAATTTGGTCGGTTTCTAATTTCTCATATATATAAGTATTCCACGCATAAAATTATAGTGAACTTTAAACGACACAAAAAATATGCTAAAACAGAACTATATATGTATTAAATACGAACAAGCTGGTCAATTTTATTTTATAGACTCGGCATGTGTAAGATCCAATTGGTTTTGTAACTCTTCCCATCTTTACTATTCTTCATATAAAAAGCAAAGATAATCTTACGTTATTATGAGAATCCATGTACAATAACAACACAACATCCCACAATTTTTAAACATTTCATGCGAAAAGAGAAACATGAACTTAATTACAATATTAAAATAAGTAAGCTAGAGAAGGACTTACACAAACACAATCATGTACGCATTAAGTTTTGAGTATATGACACAACCTTTACTTCTGCCATACTTGTGTAAGATAGCAACTCTCACCTCATAACTCTCACTTAATTGACTAATAATCTACATAACATTACAGATGGTTAAGTTTGATCATTCTTGTGCAACAACATGCCTAACATAGCCATTTTTAAAAAACAAAAAATGCCACCTTACACAAATTTTTGAATAAGTCTGATCTAAAACACTATTTTTAGATTTTGTTTGAAGACATGAAGACATGACAAAGGGGTGCAAGTAAAAAAGTAAACTATAAAATTATAAAACGTCTTACTTAGTTATTATGGGAGAGATGTTTAGAAGCACAAATGAATCTCTCATTTCCTAACAACAGAATCGTCAATGTTGCCAATCTTTAATTTTGAAACTGCCCCACAACCCTTGCTTCCTCTTAGAGATCAATTATATGAAACATTGTCATTGGGTATACTCTGAGGTGTACTCTGAGAACCTTAAAATGATAAATTATANTCTATGAATCAATAATTAAGACAATGATAGCAGGTCACAACCATCAATGGTTAACATGTACCTAAATATTAGTGAACTTTAGATTTTTGTAGGTAAAGCATCTAGACTATTATTGGCAAATCTCAAGATACCCACCAACAAAGAAAAATCCAGTTAAGATCTTCTTATGCTTCATTTGCAGATAAAATATCATCATAAAAGAAAAAAAAACAATACCATAAAATCTCACACTATCGAAAAATCAATCTCAGCTCTCATAGTATTACATTTTCAAATGAAATATAGGAATGATTCCTTTCTTTCAGATACACACAAACATAGTCAAGTGAACTCGATTTGGACAAGAAAGATTACAAAATCAGAACTTATTAACCTTGTATGTGTAACTAACCTTGAAAGCTTCGATGATACTTGTCTCTGCAAACCAAAATGACACACCTGTCAGTATTCAACGTATTAGCCTTTCCTCTCTTAGATATCCTACAAAACAAATACCCAAAAAATTGAAACATGCCCCATACCAGAATATGTTGTTATAGTAAAATCAAGCTCCAAATTCTAAACCCAAATAACCAAAAAACATGAAATTCCACGAGATCGTTCTTGACATGTCGGGAAATATTCGAATCCAATCAAGCGTAAACCTATCTCCTTATTTCGATTTAATAGGTTTATAAAAAGGGTGTGAGCAGTTTTATAAGAACACCTTGATACAGGGTTCCGTTTTAAACTCTAGGGAGGAAGACGAAGCAGAAGAAGATTGAGAAGTGTAGAAGTCTACAACCCCAAACGATAAAAGAAAAAATGGAGAGACATGTTAATTAGATAGAATGGCCACGTGTCACTGCCTGGAGAGAGCCCCTGCTCTTTTATATAGTGGATTGTTTCTTTTCTGTATTGTTTATACTATTAGAGAGGTAAAAGAAACAAATAATAAAAAAATTTCTTAAATAAGTTCAAACAGCTAGGTGAGAAACCGCGGTTCGCATGGATGTTTGTTTGTGTATTGTGTTTAATAAATATATTTTTATCGTGGTGATTGATATATTTTCTTAGCTATTCTTGTTGTGTGTATTATATACATACATACACACACACACACACACACACACATATATATATATATATATATATATATATATTTGTGTTATTTTGGTCTTTGCTATAGTTGTTAATTATTTTTTTGAAAAATGTTTTTCTATAAGATAGTTTGATTTTTTATGTTGGACGTAAGTGTTTTAATTATCATGTATATTTTATAGTGGTTTTGGAAAGTCATTATATTTTTTAATTCATTATAGTAATGGTCCTCTTATTATTATAATTTTTTTTGTGGTGAATATTGGTGTGTCAGTTAGTGAGTGTCTATTCGGAACCAAATTAGTATAGTTGGATAGTATGATGTCATATATTGTAGGATATGTATTAATTGGGATAATTATTTAGTGAAATTCTTTGAAATGGAGTTAATAGTTTTAGTTAATAGTCCCTCCCTTTCAAAAAGAAAGATTTTTTGGTGTTTTCACATATATTAAGA
>OVAP01002486.1:1675-19292 GCA_900406295.1 Aurinia saxatilis
GCGAAGTCGTTAGACGAATAAACGATATCTTGCAACTATGGAGCCTTCAAAGTGCGAAGTCATTAAAATGGTGGCCTCGCGTTTATAAGATCCCACACGCGAGGTCGCACATGACCTCGCGATCACATAAAATTACGCGCGCGGAGAGATCACGCCCACCAGATGGCGAAGTCAGTATTTAGTCGATTACTCGGGCCTAAGTGCGAGGTGGGCTCAGTGCGAGGACAAGGCCCTGAAAGAATAAGAGCGAACCGACTGCAAGGAAAAGTAAAGGGGGCGAGGAGAACGGAAATACGAGAAGATCTAGGAAGCTAACTTATCTCTAAGTCGGCACAATCTTGTATAAATACCTCGATAGGTCAAACTTTGTAGACCATCTCTTTCTAGCCTAAGAAAAACCCTAAAAAGCTTACGCTACGAAAGATCCTTTACTCTCAATCAATTCAAAGCAATCCCTTGCTAGCTCTTTTGGTTTGTGTCTCACTCTTTGTATCGAGTCACTCGTCAAGACTCGAACAAATAGTGATTGTGTGATTTTACCCACACAGGCATTGCTGCTGATTTTGTCTTAAGTAGCCGGTTGTTCTTTTCGAGTTTTTCTAGCTCGGTGTGGTCTAAAAGCTCTTTAGAACAGTCACTCCTNNGAGACTAGTTAGTAAATAGGTAATAAAAATAAAAACCAAATGAAAATGCAAATAAAATTGAATTCAAAATAAAAAGTAGTATGCAAGTTTAATTTGTCCCCGGCAACGGCGACAAAAACTTGATACACAAAATTTTGCCTTATGTATTTCTAACTGCAAGTGCACATCAACTATCAGCTATAGTACTTAAGGATCGAATCCCACAAAGATCAAAATAAATATGCAACTAATTAAAATAAATTCTAAATAAATGCAAGCAATTGGTTTTAAGGTTTTACTAACTAAAGCAGACACTAAGTGGTTTTTGAGAAGGGTTTTTATCAATTTAAACAAACGTTAGGCTTGGGAACTTAAACTAAGAATCAATTCTGACCAAAGCTACGGACAGTGTCGATCGACACTTATTTGGTGTCGATCGACACCCTACGTACAAAACTTATGAAACCTTTAACTCTTGAACTTGAATCAATCTATCTAGCAAACCCAACTCTCGCTGAGATCTACTAACCTAATTTAAACTCTAGAATAGCCAACTCTCACTGAAAAATCCTATGAATTCAAATTAGCATTATCAAACCTATTCATTTCGTTCACTAGCAAATCTACACCAAATCTCTTTGAGAGAAGATAGCTAGCTCTCCTAAATCTGTTCCAGCAATTTATTGACACTCTCATGCACAATAAATTCCCTATAAGCTTATACTCTAGATGGCCAACCTAAGGCAAAGCATTAAGAACAACCTAAGAGAAGAGTTAAATCTATGGCTTATAATTTAAGCTATTGGTAACAGAAAATCATCAAAGATTAAGAGCCCTAACCTAACTAACAAACTACTCAGACATAACTAAGCAATTTATCATGCAAATCAATAGAACAATAAACTGAATAATACTCAAATAGAAAATAAAAGGGTGTAGAGAAATCTTCTCCCTTACAAAACTCTAAGAGATTAAGAAAATTGTATGAGCCTAAACAATGGCTGTAGAAAAGTATATATAAGGTCCAGAACAAAATTTTGGTTTGAGGAACTAGCATAAAAAATTAGGGAAAAATCTTGGTCTCAAAATTTATGGAAACTGGCTGAATATCCGTAAGGTGTCGATGTGGTGTCGATCGACACTCCCATCTGAATTTTCCATTTCTCTTCATTTTCTTTTTCGCCTCTCCAAGCTTTTTGCTCCATAAATCTTCTAGATTCTTCCAAAGCTCCAAAACTCGTCCATGCACCTAAAATGACTCTTTTGGACTCTAAGGATAGTAATATAGACTCTAAAATAAATATAAGTATAAGTTTATTATGATAAAAACCGGAGATATATCAGTCGATCGAAGAAATTTACTCAATCGATCGATTGGAAATAGTTTTTGGTTTATAAAATGAAAAACAAAATAAATGAAAAAGATAAAGAAACTATTGTTACAATTATCGGGTTTCAGAGAATTCTCTAGGGTTCATGGATTAAACTATTCAGGTTTTATAGACAGATAAAAATCCGGTTAGGTAATCAAGCCATTCATAAATTAATCTTTCTATTTTCATAGTAATGATTAAACATGTCTAATATCCTAATCCACACAATAGTCACAAAGGTGATCTAGGAAAACAAGCCGCATAAGTTGTCTACTCATCATTTAATACTAGTTCTTACCAATCTCATCATATTGTCAAAATGAAGAGATCAATATATAACAAATTACCTAAGGTGCCAAACCTAAGCAATAATGTATTAAGCATAAATCCTTCTTATCTGTCAAGCCATGTATAACCTATTGAAAACTCCTATTCCCAACAAAAGATCTACTCAAGAATGAATGAAACAACCATAGCAAAAGCAATATAAATCAAATCCATAAGTAAATAGAAAAGGGTTCAGTAAACTTCTCCAAATCAGTAGACAAGGATGAGAAATCTTCTCCCTTACAACAACAAGACGAAATAACGTAAGATTTGAGAAAGGAAATGAAAGCAAAGTGCTATCTCTTGAGAGTTTTGGTGACAGGGAGGCACACCCTTCTCTGAGATGAGAAGTGTCTTTATATAGAGAGGGAGGCACGACCAAGGGTTTCAGTTAAGGGATAAGAGAAGATCAGCTGAAGAGATTCATAATATTAGATATTATCTTCTTCGGTCGATCAAATAAAATGGATATTCGATTGATAGTTATCCAAAAATATATTTTGGTAACCACTGAATATCTTCTGACACGTTTGGAATCTTCTAATGGATCCTTGGGCCTTAAATCACTCATAGACTTCAATTCATGGGCTTCAAGATACTTTTTGGGCCTTGATCAATCAACCCAATATGGAAATCGATCGATCTTTCTTACTTCGCGTTCTTCGACTGCTTCACATCGAGACTGCACAATCTGTCTTCTGTAGAATCAACATAACTCAATATCTAACCGTTGGAATTGCTTCATTCCACTTGAATTGGAAAGCTGACTTCTGCATCTATCTTGTGTCCAAATCTCAGAGCAGTCTATGATGGAGTATTTCTTCAACTAAGGCCAAACTTCTGAAGCGTGGAACTAATCCTCTTCACCAGTCTTCAGTATTAAGGGTATAACTTCTTGGTCGTTGGGACGAGTGACTTGATTCAAAGACCATGTGACCGCGGAATCACATGGCTTGATTGTCTTCAATTGTCATTTCAATCCAAAATGCACAACATATTCATCTGCCCCCAAACATCTGGTGCTGAATTGCTGAACTTGGAGAATAATGCCCATTTATGACCTAAAATACCTTATTTCCACAAAAACACTTTGAAAACATAAAATAGTGAAAACAATCACTTTTATCTTGAAAATGCTTTAGTTTTGTCATTAAAAATAATTGAAATATTTGGTAAAAAGCGGTAAAATATCACCCCTATCACCCACTCTCCATGTTCGAAAACTAGTTGCTTTCGGCGCTCGCATCTTGTACTCCTCTGTCTTCTTCTCAAGATTCTCCTTGGCCTTGAGATGTAGCTTCTTGATAATCTCTCCTCTATTTAGACCGTCTAAGCTTGCTTGCTCCATTTGTGGAAGTGGCTTAAGATCCAATGGTGACAATGGGTTTATCCCTTACACAACCTCAAAAGGTGACAACTTATAGGCAGAGTGAGTAGCACGGTTATATGCAAATTCAATAAATGGTATGCAATCTAACCACATGTTCATATTTTTGCCCAGAGTGACTCTTAGTAGAGTAGAGAGTGTACGATTTACCACCTCAGTTTGTCCATCTGTTTGAGGATGACATGTCGTAGATAATAATAACTTGGTACCTAGATTTTGCCAAAGTGTCCTCTAGAAGTGGATAAGAAACTTAGAGTCTCGGTCAAAGATTATCGTTCTCGGGATCCCATGCAAACGAACTACATCCTTGAAGAATATATTGGCAATCCGAGTATCATCATTTGTTTTGTCGCATGGTATGAAATGGATCCACCACCACAAAAATGGAGTCTTTTTGTTTGATCTTTGGTAAAACTAGAACAAAATCCATAGAAATGTCTACCCAAGGGGCGTTAGGTATAGGCAAAGGTAAGTAAAAACCGTGTGGATGTGACCTGGATTTTGCCTTGTGACATTGCACACATCTAGCACAAAATCTCTCCATGTCTTTCTTCAAATGTGGCCAGTAAAATGGTCCATCACTACTGCCAATGTTTTGTCGACACGAAAATGTCCCATGAGACCTCCTCCATGTGCTTCAATAAGCACTGGTTCTCTCATAGATCCCTGCGGTATACACAAACGTTTATCCTTAAACATAAAACCATCATGTAAGTAAAATGAACCGTAGGGGCCTTTGCCACATTGTTGGTAGCTCTCTCCAAGTTCAGGGTCATCTTTGTATAGCTCCTTAATGTGTTTGAACCCCATGATTTTGGCCTCCATGGTGGCTATGAGCGCATGTCGCCGCGATAAGGCATCTGCTACAACATTCTCCTTGCATTTCTTGTACTTTATGATGTACGGGAATGTCTCGATGAACTCCAACCATTTAACATGTCTCCTCTTGAGTGATGTTTGTCCACAAAGATGTTTCAAGGTGTCGTGATCAGTGTGTATTATGAATTCCTTGGACATCAAGTAATATTGCCATGTCTCCAATGCTCGCACCAAGGCATAAAGCTCCTTGTCATAAGTTGGGTAGTTGAGTGTGGCTCCGCTCAGCTTTGCACTAAAGTATGCTACTGGTTTCTTTCTTTGGTGTAGCACCCCTCCGATGCCCAATCCAGAAGCATCACACTCCACTTCAAACATTTCTTCAAAATGTGGCAAGGCTAACACTGGCGCTTGAGTTAGACGTTCCTTCAATGTGTTGGAGGTTGTTTCTTGAGCTGCTCCCCATTGAAATGGCACATTTTTCTTTATCACCGCTGTGAGTGGTGTTGCTACAGTGCTGAAGTCTCTCACAAACCACCTGTAGAAGCTTGCTAAGCCGTGAAAGCTTCTCACATGACCGATTGTAGTGGGTGTAGGCCACTCGCTGATTGCCTTTACCTTCTCCTGATCCACTTGTAATCCCTGTTCACTCACTACAAAGACTAAGAACACAAGTCGGTTAGTACAAAAGGAGCACTTCTTTAGGTTGGCATATAGGCCTTCCTTACGAAGTGTGTGGAGCACTAGTTCGAGATGTTTGAGATGTTCATGAATGTTCTTACTATATACAAGTATATCATCAAAATAAACAACCACAGATTTACTTAGGTATTCACGTAGAACCTGGTTCAGCAAGCGCGTGAAGGTGTTTGGAGCATTAGTTAAGCCAAACGGCATAACTAGCCACTGTGGGGGTCGGATTCCACCCCCAAAGATTGATAGCATTTAACGGTTAGGTGTTTTCCACAAAACACTACTACGGCCCACGAGCTGGTCATATGTCCCCACCATCGAGCATTACAGTCATGGACTATTGATTGGTAACGATATAATCAAGCATGGATCACCGAGGGTCCCATGATCAACAATGCATATAACAAGATATGAATCACCAGACATAAACAAACTCTGCCCACAGATAAAGCTCTTAGGCTTGTCCCGCGAGCCAAGTAGTAGAACGTGGCCCGCAGACAAGCTCACACGAATGCCCCGCGGACTACATGATCGATATGGCCCGTGGACCATGGTCATGGACTATCCCGCGGGCAATGCAAGGCATTTGACTAAACTCTCACGACGAACCATCAATCCTATTCTATGGACATTTAGTTGGTGGGTCCCGGTCAAAACTTCACCAAGCAATGTGCTAGCTAAGTCTCACAGTGGGTCCCGACAGACTTAACCACGCAAAGTGCTAGCCAAGTCCCATTGTGGGTCCCAAATGACCTTGGACAAGCTAACTTGATCTCGTGATGGTTAATTGAATATCTGAACATGAAGTGGACCCAAAAAGGATCGTAACAGTGCACCAAGTCTGTCCCGCAAGCCAAGTCTCATCCATGGCCCGCGGGACAAGCCTCCATGCATCGTCCGCGGGCCAAGTCTCAAGCATGGCCCGCGGGACAAGCTTCCCTTCACCATCTGTGGGCCAAGACTCCAGCATGGCCCGGGGGACGAGTCTCACCGCATCATCCGTGGGCCAAGTCTCCGCATGGCCCGCGGGACAAGTTTCCCTTCATCATCCGCGGGCCAAGTCTTCCCGTGGCCCGCGGGACAAGTCTCACGGCATTGTCTGCGGGCTAAGTCTCTTTCTGGCCCGCGAGACAACCCTCTCTGCACCAACCGAGGGCCAAGTTTCCACCGTGGCCCGCGGAACAAACTCACTACCTTCATCAGCGGGCCAAGTCTCTACCATGGCCCGCGGGACAAGTCTCTCGTAAACGTTCGAGGGCTAAGTCTCAGGTACGGCCCGCGACATTGCTCACATTTCAGTCCGCGAGCTAAGTATCAAGTATGGCCCGCAAGATTGTTTATATCACAGTGCGTGAGCCAACTTAGCTCGCCTAGCAACATCGCATCTCGTGGGTCCATGCACATGGCTTAGTTCCATTGAGAACTAAGGACCCACAATGAACATTTCATCAAACGATCATCGTGTTCACACTCTTTTTCCCTTGGTAAGGTTTTTCCCATGTGGTTTTCCTTGCTAAGGTTTTTAACGAGGTGATCATCAAAACACATACGACTCACGAGATTATCTCAACAATCTCGTGGGCCCAGAAACACTCATGGCTAGCCAAATAGTCCAGTTCGGTATCGTGGGTCCATTTCCATCTTCCATCAAGACAAAGCCCTAAGGCCTATTCCAAGCGCCCTCAAGCAGGAAGGTTCGAGAATAGAATCATCAGAGTATCTCGGAGGAAAGGAAACTGTCCAGAAGACTGTTGGAGAAATTGAAGCATATCTTCAGAAAATGGAAGGTGGCCCACGAGAGAGCTTGGGCCCCAAGGTGGTTTAGTTAAAGTATATACAGGATCTAAGGTCATAGGTCTTACATCATCTTCTTCTCCCTCGAATAGCCTAAGTCTTAATAGCTTGTATTCGAGAATTACCTTTACGATCAATAAAACGACCCCACCTTTCTTCTCTTGTTCTTTGTCTTTTACTCTTGCTTTCTGAGCGGTTCAAATAGAGAGTCGACGATCCCTCAAAAGAATCGTTTGACAATTTTTTTGTTGTGTGTGAATTCTTGCCCACACAGCCACTCGTACAAACCTTGTTTGGTTTTGAAAGCGGTCTTCCATTCGTCTCCCTCTCGCATTCTGACTTGGCGATAGCCACTCTTCAAATACACTTTCGAGAAAATGGTGGAACCACTTAACTCATTTAGCATGTCGTCTAAGCGCGGTATCGGGTGTTGGTACTTGATTATGATGTTGTTGATGACTCGGCAGTCAAAACACATTCTCCATGTGCCATCTTTCTTTGGCACTAAGAGCACTGGCACAACACAAGGGCTGAGACTCTCTCTGATGTATCCCTTGTCCATCAAATCACGTACTTGTTTATCTAAAGAGAGTGAGAAAGAGAAAGATAAGCCAATGGACGCAGTCACACCATCAACTGAGCAAGTAGAGAAGCATGAGAAAACTGCCTTAGTTCCATACAAGCTAGTTGTTCAAGACTCTATAACAATTGGTGACTACCGTGGAGAAACTTTAGTAATCAATGAACGAAAGAAGAACATCAATCGTACCATTCAAAACAGCAAAGAGCAAATCATGTTCAAACTTGCTACAACTATCACTGTGAGTTTAAGTATTACAAGACCTATTTCTATAGTTTTAAACTTAGATATGATGCACTTGTTCTTGTATTTGAAAGATTATACATGTGAAAACCGGACCAAGGAGATCCATACATTGAAGAAGAGAGTGGAACTAAAACAAGTTCTGCAATATACACAACATACCAATCAATACTAGTGTAGGTTCCAGTCTTATTTCAGGGTTATAAGGAAGTAAAATGCAAAGAAGTTCCACCCGACAGACATTTGTTGCTCGGAGAATTAACACCAAAGAAAGCTAGCACCGAAGCTACCAAAGTAGTAAATGATATAAAATATTCATCAATCTAAGAGGAGCATAAACACTCCACACCAGAGCAGAGGAGGGATTTTATCTTACCTGTTCAAAAAGAACCCCCGGATGTCCCACTTTTCACCAAACACCAACCTTATCAAGGTAAGAAGCTAAGCTCCCAAAAGCGAATGAAACCTAACTTGCTTTCTCTTGGTGCAGGGGATATAGTTTCAAGATCAAAACCTTTTCAAGAGGGAGGGTATGATGAGGACATCAAGTTATCCTCGACCAAGGAGCAAGGAATCATGAGAGTTGGAGAAGACAAAATGAAGCAGGTGAAAACTAAAGAGCCATGTGAGCTGAGTTTAACTCAAATGGAGGCCAAGATCAAACATTACAAATCAACCATCACCTGGAATACATACTCAACTCATGTCACCACAAAGAAGAATAATCCCCAAAGAATTCCATATGAAGAAGGTAATGAAGATTCAATCCGACATACTACCAATGAATCCGATGGAGACGAACAACTAGTAATTGAAGCATTGCAAGTAAAACAGAAAGAACCAAGTTGTAAGTCAACTTGTTTTGGAAACTCAACCCAACATAGACATACGCCGAATTGGATTCACTACAAAATTCATTATGGTTTTAAAGTGATTCAACTTCTAAACCAGGAGATACCCGGGTTGCCTTATCTGAACGCTCACGGGTTTAATCACTTGCAAAACAGACTTCGCCGGCCAGGAGACACCCATAACCATTCCGAAGACAGATTTAACCATCAAGGAGAGTCAGATATAATCTTACCATGCACCAGCATCCAGCGGATCAGGTGGATTCTCTCTTGCTCGCACTCACTATATTTGGAGCCAGTTGCATTCAAAATCCAACAGCTCTTTCCTATTTCACTTGCACACGAATTGAAGGCATTTCAAACATTCCAGAAGGTTCCAAGACATCATTCATACTGATAGGACTGATATTTTACTACTTTTTACTATAGATTTCAAGTACTTTTAATAATAAAACCAAATGATTTCAGAATAAATGTTATGATTTTCACCATTTCATGTTTTCAAAGTATTTTCCGAAGAAATAAGCATTTTAGGTACAAAGGTGGATATTTCTCGCCCAAATCAGAAATCCGGCGCGAGAACAAGACCTCAAGTGAAGATGATACACATATTGGATTGAAAATAACTTTGGAGACAAGGAAGCCACGTGAGTTAGCTGTCACATGGGCTTGGAATCAAGTCACTTGACCAATCATTCTTGGAGTTACAGCCCGTTTAAGAGAAGCCTTCTGAAGCCCATCACCCTTTAGGCCTAATCGATCGATCATGAGAGCGACTGATCGACCAAAGAGAGATAACTACTGAAGACTTCTAGACACTCCGTGAGATCACTCCATATATTCAGGGAAAATCTGAAGATAACATGAAACACGTGAGAAGATTCAGAGATAACGAAATGGATATCTACTGAGCGAATCGATCGGTGGATCCTACGGCGACCGATCGATCAGAAGAAATAAACTCATATATTCTGATTCTCTCCAGCTAATTTGATTCTATCACTTCCTTGAAGCCCTCAGACGTCCTCCACCCTCTATATAAAGAGACCTCTCNTCTCCAGCTAATTTGATTCTATCACTTCCTTGAAGCCCTCAGACGTCCTCCACCCTCTATATAAAAAGACCTCTCGTCTCTGAAAAGAGGTGTGCCTCTCCACTCTACCTAAACTCTAGGAGAGAGCACTTTACCTTATAAAACTCTCAAAGTCTTTATTGTTTTCAGTTCTATAGTTGCTAGGGGAGATAATCTCTTGTATTTGAACCCCTGTTTCTATATATTGCATGGTTATTTTGCTCTTCATGGTTCTTTCATCTATGTTAGAGTAATTTGATCATTGGGATCAAGGTTTTTCATAGTTGCATGGTTTGGTAGATAGATTGTTTGCTGGTCATTTGAAAAAAGTTTATATTTACTAGAATTAACTGAGAATTTTAGCTTGATCACCTAGCTTTTCATTATAGATTCTCTTCGCTAAAACACCATTAGGTAGAAGATCTGACGAGTAAATGATAAGCTATACATGTGGGATCTCGACCAGATAGTCATGTGTATGGTTGACATATCTATCCTTTAGTAGAAAACAGGACTGCCCCTTTGTTGAGGTCATGTGCTTTATGCTTGAAGGAGATTGTGTCAGGAAGACTTCAATACAAAGGCTGTTTATATATCTAAAATAATCTGGCCTGCGTTTCTATAGAAATACCTTATTCCCAACATTTAGAGTAATTGCATCAAACCGTTTTCATTTTGCATCAGTAGTTCCTTAAATTTCATTAAAAACCCTTCTGACCGATCGATCGACATCTCATTCGATCGATCAAAACCAACAAAACTCATATTTGCATCTTAGCTCGATTTGAATCCAATAAGCTTGCAGCGTAACAATTCCTTTCTCTGTGGATACGATCCCTAAGTACTACTGCGAGACATGTGCGCTTGCAGGAATATTTTGGGCGAAAACTAACCATCCATAAACTTTTCTAGCGCTGTTTCCAGGGAAAGGTTGATTTATCATTGTTACCTTCAAGCTTCGGACTAGAATCCAGACTAAGAATTTCCCTTTCTTCATATGTTTTGCATTTATCTCTCATTTTTAGCATATTTAAATTTCCCGTTTTTGCTCCTTTCTTGAAAAAGAATAGACAACATAGCTATAGATTGCACTTGGAATCCATATTTCTGTACTGAAGAGTTACTGGAGATCTCATTTGAATGTTATTAACGAATGAAAAACATGATGCAGGAATCAGAAGCAAAGATCTTGAGGCTGATCAGAGAACGAGGCCTATCCTCTGAACTTGAAGAAGAGGAAGCAGCACAACTCAGCCCACATGATCCGAGCTCTTGCACCTTACCACTTATGAATGTCTTTAATTTGCCTAAACCTGATTGTATTGTCACATATACAGCATTTAAAGACTATGAACACACACTGGAGAGTAAAGACAGAAAGATCAAGGAACAACAAGAAGAGATTTCATCACTTAAACGAAGGATAAAGGGGCTTGAGCGCGAAAATGAAGAACTTAATAAAGTAACACTCGCTCCCTTTACACCTTTAAAGACTAATGTCTCTTCTGAGTTTTATGATACAAGTCTAGAAGATTGCTTTGTCTTTGATTACAGCATGATGGGAGTTCATAAAAAACGTACCATCGATCAAACGCATGCACTCATCGATCGATCAAATAAGAATGAAGAACATGTTGGAAATATCCAAATGACTTCAGACTTTGAGATCATCGATGAGGAGTACTCACCGTTCAACTGCCTGGACGCACTACATAACCCCAACAGCATAGGCAAGGAAGGTTACAAGTCCAAGGAATCAAAGAAAGACCTCAATGTCACTCTCAATGCACTTCAAGACACATTCAGTGGAGGAGTCTTTGATGACGCTCCCTCTGATGAAAACAAAGAAGAACCAGAGGTATTCAACTCTTTAATAAACCCCAATACTCTTAAATTTTCAGGAATCAATCATCACAAGGATCAAAATAGCACGGTGAAAAGGTATTCTTTTGAGAAAGAGGTCATACTGATTTTTTATGGAGATCCTATGATAAATCATGGATCAGCTGTGTTGACAGTGGATATTGCTGAGAACAAACTACCTGATCCACTTCGAGACAAGGATTCAATGAACCAGCTCATTTCACCTACTTGGTGAATGTCAAGCTAAAGACATAAACAATAAGCAAAAATTCAGGTAAGTATTGTTAATATTCTCTACTTTAATTAGTTTTAAGTCACTTTGCAAGGGAAAACCAGGAAAATGTAGAAAGGAATGGAGACGACCATTTGATTGATCAAACACTGTAGGAATCAATCGATCGAGCACCATTCGATCGATCGAATGGGAAGTTGGTTCATGTGTCAGTGACCCGTGCGTGGCGCTCACGCACCCGACACCCTTCTTCTTCAACCATCGACTGTCCTTTTCTCACTTCCTAAACAAACAAAAAAAAATCGTTTCAATTTTCTCTCTCAAAAGTTGACGGAATCGATCGATTCAAAGCTCGAATCCACTAAATTTTTACTCATCTTTCTAACCCAACTATCAATTTCAATAAAAAAACCAAGGTAATTGTTCGAATCTGGAACTTTTAGAATTCGGCCATAGGTAGGAAAATTCGATTTTTAGGCCTAGTTAGTAATTCTCTTGCATAGTTGTTTTCGAAAAGTTATTATTATGATAGTTTAGCTTAGTTTTAAGCCTTGAATTCATTGCTTGGTTGAAGTTTTGATAATTGCTAGATTTAGAAATTTTTAGAAATGACAGATTTATCAAAAAATTTGAAATTCGATTTTTATTTTTTCATAAATTTACATGTAAAATCTACTTGATCATGCTATTTTTAGAATATTTATAGGAATTATGGTTAATTTAAAAAAAAAATTTAGAATAATAGATGATTTTAGTAGAAAATAAGAAAAAAAAATTTTGTTTTAGACATTTATCTCAAGTTTTAGTTATCATTTAATCTTGTAAGTTCAAGTTTAGTTTTTAGAATTTCTTAAAATATTTTTAAACACTTATGTTTAATAATAAATTTACTGATATTTGCAGATGGCTAGACGTTCAGAGAGACTAGCAAGCCAATATGAGGCTGCCTCCTCTAGTACGAGGAGTGAGACCATGGCTCCACGGNTCCTCTAGTACGAGGAGTGAGACCATGGCTACACGGGTTACACCCACTGGGAAGCCAAATGAAGCTGCATTTCCGGGCATTGAGCCGGTGTCCAAGGGCACTGTCCTGCGGAGCCAAGCTTACCGAGACCACAACAGATACCAATAGAGTGACTGTCACTCCATGTTCTACAACGCTCTGTTGAGGGCGACCATTCATCCCACCAGGACGTTTCACGAGGCCACCCTCGAGGGGCTGGGTCTCAAGGGGATAGTTAATACTCTCTGCAGCAGCATTGGTCTGCAAACCGTTGCGTTCGACGAGAACAAGCTCTATCCAGACTTGGTTCGCCAGTTCTTAGCCTCGGTGGAGGTCACGTACGAGCGCGGTTCTGACGGCACTTATGATATTCCTGGAGGAGTGCTGACATACTTGGACAACGGCCTCTCCTACAGCCTCACCAACTCTGAGCTTTGTGGGCTCTATGGCTTCGATCCCACTTATGGTGAATCATCTTTTATTGATTTTACAGGTGCCAGGGAGTTCTGGACGCTCGTAGCCCATGGTGATCAGGCCAAACCGAAGATCACCCACATCAGGCACCCTGCTATCAGACTGGTGGCAAAGGCCATCTGTCATGTTTTCTCCGCCAAGGAGGAGACGGTGGTCTTGTCCAAGACCGAGCCCTACATGCTTAGCGGGATAGTAGATGTCACCTCAGACATCTACAACACCATGCCCGACTTCGAGAAGGTGAACCTTGGCGCGCTTCTAGCCGACAACCTAGCTGATAGGAAATTCCACTACTTGTCAGGCGGCCGCTACAAGATGGAAGATTACTCAGGTAGCCTCCTCTACCCTGTCTTCGAGCTGCATGGAGTGATAATATCTCCAAGAGACCGCACCAACGAGAAGGCACGTATCGATATGGCGTATCTGGAGCACTGCCGCATCATCACTCAGCAGCGCTACTATGAGTTCAGCGACGCAGAGGGTACATACTGGTGTACACTTCCTCAGCGAGCCTTGGCGGTAGATGAGGAGGCGGACTTAGCATGTAGGCCTGACATGTTGGAGCTGTGTCAGCCACCACGCACCAGCACTAGGCGCAGGGGAGCCACTAAAGCCAGGCCCAGCTCGGCAGAGACGGATGCACCATCAGGCCCGTCATTTTTCATTGCCCCTGAGTTTACTCAGGGAGGTTATGAGGCCATGCTGCCGCCCATGCCTGTGGAGTATACTCCTATACCACCGCCGGCTGATCTTGACGATACACATGCCGTCACTCGTTGGAGTGTGGAGACTCAGAGCCGGAGCCATGGATTGTTGCATTGGATGGCCCGTCAGCTGTATAGGGTGCGAGTTCCCACCTCGTGCATATGCACACCAGATACCGATACCCAGCGGTGTACACAGGAGCAGGAGCCGCAGCCCCCGATCTTAGAGTTAATGAGTATCATTTTCTTTTCCTTTCTTTTTTTTTCTTTTCTATTCTTTTCTTTTCTTTATTTTTCCTTCTTTTGCATTTTATTTCAGACTTGTGCTTTATTTCTATTTTTCGGTGATGTTTAAAAACATGAATTTTATCTATGTAGTATGTTTCTTTCTTGTTTCGTGATTTTCATTTTACAGAAGTTGTGGAGAAAAAAAAACGGTTCAGGAGCACGTTGCCGATAAACCACACAATTGAAAGCCACTACTCGAAAAAGGGATTCAAAAATATTTTCCGCCGGAGACGATCGATCGGTGCAAGCTCCAATCGATCGATGGGTGTGCTGAGAAAGGAAGGCCATCTTGTTCTTCGATGAATCATGACATTAGAGACAACAACTGGATATCTTAGTACCGTGGAAATTTTTTTTACCAAGTATAACATTACGATGACCAAAATGAATGCCAGCACAAGTTCGACACTAATGAGGTAACAATCCTTACCATACCTATTTCCATTTCATTTTCCATTCTCCACAGATTTTACATCGAGGACAATGTAATTTAAGTCTGGGGGGATGTTCCTCATTACCTAACGACTTTTGTTCATTTTGGCTCTCTTTGACAAACTTTTTAAAATTTTCAAAAAAATTTCAAACATATTTCTCTATAAAAAAAAATTTCAGTCCTATTTTTCAAACCTTACTTGTTTTTACACCCACTTTTTGAGGATAAATAGCTAATCTTATAGGACTTAACAAGGACGATCAATTCAAAAACCCCATACTCAAGCTTCCCCAGCACATCTCGGTTTGCACGTACTTTAATAATTCTGATTTCTGAATCTATTTTATTTTGACCCTAAACCGGAATTTAAATCTTTCTTGCTGGAGGTATTAGACTAGGGAAAACAAATCCATTCAAGACTTCTTATCCACTTTACCACTCTCTTGCTGATCCTGAATGGTCAACTTATCTTAAGTTGTTACCACACCCATAAACCTAACCTCTTTTCAAACCCCATGCAGTCTCTTTTTCTTTCTTGTTTTATATGCAATATGTGTAAAATGGCCGGAGAGATAAGACAAACGCAATTTTCCAATCATTCGTGAAGACTGGCGAAAAAGCATGCTACGCTGTTAATACAAGCATGGAGATTCAAAGAAAATGTGTCAAGGTTGATTTACCTGGTAACATTTCATCAAAATCAAGTTAAAATTTGTGTCTTGCTCCTTATGGTGAAAGCTTCATTGGAAAATAAATAAATTTAGAAGCTTTATGATCCATACTTGTAGCAAAAAGGACAGGGAAATCAAGGATCAAAATGAAGAGAGGTGGAAAACGTTTAAAGGAGTACGAGGAGGTTCAAGAAGACTTTAGATTCCTCTGGGAGAGGAACAAGCCGAGCTAAGGAGAGAGTGATTAGGAAACTGTGTCATCAAGCGGTCCGATCTCTCTTGCTTTTTTGCAAACATATCGCATTTCTCCTGAGTACGGTAAACCCTAAACACACTAGCCTCACCTCTAAATATTAGACCCCTCTCATTACAAACCCACCCTGTTTTACCTAGCTGATATTTTCTAGTAAGAAAGCTCACATAATATAAATGAATGTAGAGAGTAAGAATTTCGGTACCTTTAGGGTATTTGCAGGGTGAGATTCCTGCTGGACTAGTTAGGAGAGTTATGGCGGGACTATGAAGCGAGAATCCTCAGATGAGCCTGATGTCATTAAAAGACAACCCTTCTGCTGTGGTAACAAGTAAGAGGTATTTCTTTAGCTTTTCAAACTTATCCTCCAACAGCTCTTTCCTCTTTTACTTGCACACGAACTGAAGGCATTTCAAACATTCCAGAAGGTTCCAAGACATCATTCATACTGATAGGACTGATATTTTACCACTTTTTACTATAGATTTCAAGTACTTTTAATAATAACCAAGTGATTTCAGAATAAATGTTATGATTTTCAGCATTTTATGTTTTCAAAGTATTTTCTGAAAGAATAAGCATTTTAGGTACAAAGGTGGACATTTCTCGCCCAAATCAGAAATCCGACGCGAAAACAGGATCTCAGGTGAAGATGATACGCAGATTGGATTGAAATGAACTTTGGAGACAAAGAAGCCACGTGAGTTAGCTGTCACATGGGCCTGGAATAAAGTCACTCGACCAATCAGTCTTGGAGTTACAGCCCGTTTAAGAGAAGCCTTCTGAAGCCCATCACCCTATAGGCCTAATCGATCGATCATGAGATCGACCAAAGAGAGATGACAACTTAAGACTTCTGGAAACTCGTGAGACCACTCCATATATTCAGGCAATATCTGAAGATAACATGAAGCACGTGAGCAGATTCAGAGATAACAAATGGATATCTACTGAGCGAACCGATCGGTGGATCCTACGGCGACCGATCGATCCGAAGAGATAAACTCATATATTCTGATTCTCTCTAGGAAATCCGATTCTATCACTTCCTTAAAGCACTCAGACATCCTCAACCCTCTATATAAAGAGACCGCTCGGCTCTGAAAAGAGGTGTGCCTATCCACTCTACATGAACTCTAGGAGAGAGTACTTTACCTTCAAAAACTCTCAAAGTCCTTATTGTTTTCATGACTATAGTTGCTAGGGAAGATAATCTCTTGTATTTGAACCCCTGTTTCCATATATTGCATGGTTATTTTGCTCTTCATGGTTCTTTCATCTATGTTAGAGTAATTTGATCGTTGGGACCAAGGTTTTTCATAGTTGCATGGTTTGGTAGATAGATTGTTTGCTGGTCATTTGAAAGAACTTTATATTTACTAGAATTAACTGAGAATTGTTAGCTTGATCACCTAGCTTTTCATTAGATATTCTATTAAAACACCATTAAGTAGAAGATCTGACGAGTAAATGATAAGCTATACATGTGGGATCTCGACCAGAGAGTCATGTGTATGGTTGACATATCAATCCTTTAGTAGAAATCATGACTACCCTTTGTTGAGGTCATGTGCTTTATGCTTGAATGGGATTGAGTCAGGAAGACTTCAATACGAAGGTTGCTTATAAATCTGAATAATTCGGCCTGTGTTTCTAGAAAAATACCTTATTCCCAACATTTAGAGTAATTGCATCAAACCATTTTCATTTTGCATCAGTAGTTCCTTAAATTTCATTAAAAACCCTTCCGACCGATTGATCGACATCTCATTCGATCGATCAAAACCCACAAAACTCATATTTGCATCTTAGCTCGATTTGAATCCAATAAGCTTGCAGCGTAACAATTCCTTTCTATGTGGTTATGATATACCTCATATTNATGTGGTTATGATATACCTCATATTTTACCGGTTTTTACTATAATAAACATATAA
>OVAP01002487.1:0-19291 GCA_900406295.1 Aurinia saxatilis
CATCGGGTGGCACCCGATGCCAGGAACAATTCTCAAGTCTTGATTCTTCCTACATCTTTGTTTGATCTTTTGCTTGTTTGCTCATCTCTTGATCCTTTATGCACCTTGTCCAAGTCCCACCATGTCCAAAATAGCCCAAGAAGTACCTAATTCATGCAAATATGCTTGCAAATGCAAGAATGCAAGTCCAAGTACTAAATGCAAGTCAAAATGCACAATGTAGCTAAATGCAAGGCAAACTATCAACAAATAAGTCAAAACTATATCAAAATGAATGTAAAACAACAATGAAAACAGTCCTAAAATGGAAAAAGGTTGTTTGGATTGTTTGGCAGGTTGGTTTAGTTTAACGAAGATGGAAAAAGGAAAGATATTAGAGTTATCATTCACTTGTTTTATAGACTGTAATTTCCTCAGTTAGTGTCATTAGCTTCTCCCTGATGATAGTCACTTGGAATGGAATTTCAAAGCCGATCTAATGTCACTGCTTACAATGGGTTCTCTAGCTTTTGCAGGAGTGAAGCTAATTGGAGCAACAAGTAACTTTGTTTCAAAGGACATTGATTCAGGGCCTATCATTGAAAAAATGGTAACTCATGGGACACTTAGTGGATTAGTAACTTATGTGGATTTCGTTTACGGTTACCGTCTGATCATCCCACACTTTTGATACTTTCTAATTGGGTTTATACTTTCCCTCGTTGCTCCATTACCCCTGTAGGGTTTAGATTTCTGCAATGTTATAGCTTTCAGATGTCATTCTGATATAATCTTGCATTATGGTGAAAGCTCTCTTTGGAGCATCCTTGGTCGATTCTCCAATCAGCTCCGTAGTGCCGCTCACCACCTGCAATTATCACCAAAGAAGCAATTGTTTACATGATTTTGGAAGGAAGGCAATGCAAGGATCTTCCCTTGTCCATCATCAATACCACTTGGGATTTGCCATGCCATTCGATCGAGTAATCAGAGAGACTGACTACTCTCACCACGAATCAAAGCTCCCCCTCTTCTTGAATTTTATTTGTTCTTTACTTGTTCCTTTTGTTTGTTTGACTAAAAATCTTAACATTAAAAAAAACACAAAACAAAGTTTGCACTTTTCTGAACTTACCTCAGATTCTGGGGGGCAAAAAATCAAGAATTTGATCCTAACAAACGCAAAATTGAAAGTTTAAAGTTCAGTTGTGGCATTTTGTGTAAAATCCCGAAAGTCGATATGGGGATTCTCTCATCTATTTATATAAGACGGAGATGAGCGAGTTTAGAAATCGGTGGTGGATCCCCAATCGCTTCTTCTCCCTGTCTTGGCTCCATATCCGAGCCAAGCACAGAAGACTTTGATACACGATTTAGTTTTGTTTCGCTCGATCCCTGGTAGTGGTGAGAAACTATCTTATCAAGTTTTAGTCTAATACTTGGTTGATAATATATTAGTGTTGATGTTTTCTCTCGATTTGGCTGACACAACTCGAAAAAGATGTCCTGAATCTTAGTTTTTGTGAATCGAATGTGTATAATTTTATCCGTATCAGATATTTGCAAAACTACTATCCTATGCTTCTGTAGATTGTGTGTACTCCTCTCATTTTTTGCCATTGCAAATTAGTTAACATGTTACTTTGGGATTTTTGTATCAATACTCTGCTTTGACCTTGTTAGATGGCATCGGGTGAGGGGAAAAAATTGGAACAATCTCCTCCTCTCTTGGCGGATTTAGACATCAAATATCCAGCAAACGGGAATGTGAGAGGGAAACATATCCATGTAAAGAAAGGTTAGCCTTCATCCAGTTTCGTACTAAAACTATACTTTTTTGACAACAACCGCTAAAGCTAATGCTTTGCATTTTGGATTCCTCTATAGTCGTTTCAACAGATTGTCCTGTCACAGAATTAGATAATGGAGAGGTATTTCAGTCTTTTCAGCGTGTTTTGCTACTTTCTATTAATGTCTTGTACTTGTTTGATTACTTTCTAACTTGATTTAAACAGGAAGCATATGCAGTTTTTGGTTCCTCAGTGGTAGACCCTCGGGATGATTACAAAAGATCTGTCATGTCTATCATAGAAGAATATTTTAGCTCTGGGGATGTGAAATTGGCTGGGTCTGACCTCAGAGAACTTGTTTTGAGCGAATACCATCCGTACTTTGTCAAGCGGCTTGTTTCCATGGCCATGGACAGGGGCAATAAGGAGAAGGAGAAGGCATCTGTGTTGCTCTCGGGCTTGTATGCTGATGTTATTTCACCTGATCAAATCAGGGTTGGGTTTATTAGACTTCTTGAGTCAGTTGGTGATCTTGCTTTGGACATACCTGATGCTGTGAACGTCCTTGCTTTGTTTATTGCCCGGTCCATCGTCGATGAAATTCTTCCCCCGGCTTTTCTAGCTAGAGCAAAGAAGACTCTACCAGAATCTTCTGAAGGATTTAAGGTTATTTTAACTGCAGAGAAGAGCTATCTCTCGGCTCCTCACCACGCGGAGCTAGTGGAGAGAAAATGGGGAGGCAGCACTCACATCACAGTAGAAGAAACAAAGAGAAAGATATCTGAAATTTTGAAAGAACATGTAGAGAACGGTGATACTCGTGAAGCCTGTAGATGCATCAAAGAGTTGGGTGTCTCGTTTTTCCATCACGAGGTCGTGAAGAGGGCTTTGGTTCTAGCAATGGAGTCTCGAACATCCGAGCCGCTAATACTAAAACTGTTGAAACAAGCTGCCGAAGAAGGTCTCATTAGTTCCAGTCAAATGGCGAAAGGATTCTCCAGAGTAGCAGAGAGTCTTGATGACCTTTCTCTGGACATCCCATCTGCCAAAACTCTGTTTGATTCAATAGTTCCCAAGGCTATAACTGGAGGTTGGCTCGACAAAGATTCTTTTAAAGAACCCTCTGATCACAATGGAGATGTACTAATTGAAGACGAAAAGCTAAGTCGGTACAAGAAGGGCGTGGTAACTATTATTAAGGAGTATTTCCTTTCTGATGACATTCCAGAGCTAATCCGCAGTCTTGAAGATTTGGGATCACCCGAATACAACCCAGTGTTTTTAAAGAAGCTAATAACTCTTGCTATGGATCGGAAGAACAGAGAGAAAGAGATGGCTTCTGTTCTTCTCTCTGCACTTCACATGGAGATGTTCTCAACAGAGGATTTTGTAAACGGATTCATGATGCTCCTCAAATCCGCAGAGGACACGGCATTAGACATCTTAGAAGCTTCAAACGAGCTTGCTCTGTTTCTAGCTAGAGCTGTGGTCGACGATGTCTTGGCTCCGTTTAATCTCGAAGAGATCTCAGGTAGCTTGCCAGAAAAATCAACCGGGAGCAAAACCATCCGCGCAGCTCGGTCTCTGATATCCGCTAGACATGCAGGAGAAAGACTCCTGAGAAGCTGGGGTGGCGGAACGGGCTGGGCGGTGGAAGATGCTAAAGACAAAATCTGGAAACTTCTAGAAGAATATGAAATAGGAGGTATAACATCAGAGGCTTGTCAATGCATACGTGATCTAGGGATGCCATTTTTCAACCACGAGGTGGTTAAGAAAGCTTTGGTAATGGCGATGGAGAAGAAGAACGATGGGATGCTAATTCTCTTGCAGGAGTGTTTTGATGAAGGGATTATTACTACTAACCAAATGACAAAAGGGTTTGGTAGAATTAAAGATTGTCTTGATGATTTATCTTTGGATATTCCAAATGCAGAAGAGAAATTTAACTTGTATGTTGTGCACGGTGAGGATAACGGCTGGCTGCAGCGCGGTTTCGAGTGTTCTGCAGATTCCTGACTGATTTTGAATCTCTATATATACATTATGGTATACATAGATATGCATATAGAGATGAAGTTGGTTGGGGTAAGAGTGATTTTGCGACAAAATGATCTTTCTTTTTGTGGTTTCTGCATAACGTTTCTGTGTCCTTTCTATAAAGGATGTTTTCTGATGAGTTTGAATTTTTATTTTGTTTTGGCAGACGAGTTTGATTATTTACTATATATAGGTTTTCTTTTTGATGAGTTACGCCTTTGGTTGGTATTGGTAACATGATTTTGGGATCAATACTAACTTTTCTTTTGATTATGGAATTAGCAACTAACATATTTTGAAGATTTAATGGTAAATTCCTTTTACTTAGTTTTTTCCTGTGTTTCAAATGTACACAACCAGTGTCATCCACGAAGTATCCACAGAAATTGTCTATCGGAGATATTTTAACCAAAAACAAAGTTACTATAGTGGTTGACGTCTTGGTGAGACATTATTTTTGTTTTACAGAAATCATATACATGCAGATTAGCCATGTGATTTAGACTGATACTAAACTCGAAAAGGTTCTCTTTACAACGGCATATGCATATTAGGGTTTTACATTGTTATCTAACAATATCACCACAAAACAGACCTTAGGTTTGACTCAAAAACAGGAAATGAGAAATCTAAATCAGAAAAGGCATTGTCGCATTGGAGAGATCAATAGATACAAGCAATCCTTTATACCCTTTCATGGAGGTTTAAAAATGGTCGTTGTCACGGTAGCAAGCAAATATCTCTCATCTATGGTTGCGTGACTCTGAATATGTAACCATACGTGGCGAGCCAGTCATCCTTCCCATGCGGAGTATCCACTTCACTTGATCAACCATATGGAAAAGGGTAAGTATGATTTTCTACAACTTTCTTGTTTGGTTCTACTTATCATTGTTCTATAGGCGACTTTCATATCGATATAGCTTGTGCAAGAAAGCTACCTCCGCCCCTTGCTGTTACATCCGAAATGATATTGGGCCATTTCAGGAGGTAGATGATAAGACATTCCAGCCATGAAAAGTGAAAACCATAGGTATTTAATTGTGATGAATGATGAACTCAAACGTTGTCAAGCAGGGAGTCCTTCATCTACTTTCTTATCCAAGATACAGTTGTGGGCAAAATGTGAGTATTGTCTTCACGAAACATGTTCACAAAAGACATGTGTTAAACAACAACCAGTTACGCTACCACTTAGGAGATAAAAGATTCTTCTCGGAATTGGTTCGAGTGTGATGTGTACATAGAACAATCTCCAATGGTTTTTGGTAATTGGATTTAAGATGTGATGTGGTTCAGTATCAAGTCTTGCCATTCATGTCACAACAAAATGGAGAAATCAAGAGCACCTAAAATGGTAAAACATAGCTACGTAAGCATCCTTTTTCTCTGTACCATGGTGAGAATGATAAGAGTCAATATAGCTTTACAGTTCAAGTGTGTACTTTGAGATTCTCGCGTCTATGCCAGGAAGCAACATCAATGTGGATGGATTTGAGTACGAAGTGGCTCCTAACAGCAAGAGTTCTCCTCGGTTCTGCAATTAATGTGATAAGCCTTGGCGTGCCTACTTTAGAAGAAGGAAGAAGGGAATAGAAGAGAATGTAGCTGAGAGTGGATAAGCGTTGTTAATTGAGTCTGTTACACTATAAATAAGACCTGAGGACTAATAGAGAGTTTTATTCTTTATGTGAGAGTGTCGAGATTATGTTAATCTGAGGGAGTTTGTTACAGACTCGTGTGTGAGTTTGTGAGAGACGTATTTGTAATTCTCATTCTATCAATAAACAAGGGAATTTGGGTACAGGAGCTTAACACAATGCCACTCTTAGTGTGAAGAAACCTTCATTCTAATTGTAATCTATGCATTGATATGTAAATTTGTTCAAGTAAATGTCGTCAGCCCTTTCGATTGATACATTAGTACGGTACTCCCTTGGTTGATTTCAGTTTAGGTTTACTAAGTTTCGATTTGGTATTAGTTCAAAGATTGTCGATTTCATGTTTTTATTTTGGAAAATATCTAAAAAAACTTTGAATCGAATACGAATCAGTGACTACGAAAGTTATACCCATTGCATACTAATATAATGTTGATAGTTTGTCGTCATTACAAGCAGAAAATATATGTCTGAAACACAAGGAAAATAGTCCAAGCAAACAATTATTCTTAGAAACAGAGGATTCTCTACACTAACTTACCCAACCAAAAGTGACTTGATGATCTTATCAGTCATACCTTCCACAAGAGGTAACAAATGTCCTGATCCAGAGATTTCATGGTAATGAATCCATGGCAGATTTGACGCGATATAACGCTGAAGCTTCACGGGCACAAACTTATCCTCGTCGCCATGCCAGAGGTGAACTGAACCATTGTTGTTTGGGAACGGATGTTGAAGATCCAAGGGATCAAATTCCCAGCTTGAAAATCCAACATTCAAATCTCGGTGGAGGCTTTCATATTCACCTTGTTGCCTTGTGTATGCCTGGAAAGAGAGACAAAAAAAAAATCAAGACAACATTTTACTCCAACTCATTATCCCAAAAGTGTTGCAGAAGTATCATATGAAAAGCGAACCAAAACATGTATAGATGTGGTCGTACCTGATTTGGTTTGGTGAAGCCGAGCTTAGACAAGACCTCCTTGTCCTGACGGGAGAAGATGATGGGGTTCCCCGCGATGACGTTGGAGAAGGGGAACAATTTCTGGGTGTTCCACCAAAATGTAAGCCAAGGAGCGTAGTGAGCAACTCGAAGAGCCCACTGATCAGCAGGATACATGAGGGAGAAAGCTTGTGTTGTGATGTCTCCGGGTAAGTTTGTCCACCAGTAGTTAATGGCGGGTGCTACAAGAGCCGCTCCAGCTAACCTGTGAGGAATGTAGTTAAGGCATGCCCAAGTGATTTGACCACCCATGGAGAGACCAAAGACGTAGAACTTAGGTCCTAGTCGTAAGCCGTCAGCAAGCTCCTCGATATCCAAAGCTATGCTTTTGGGAGAGCGATGCGGGTCAGGATCACTCTCTCCATAACCAGGACGGTCGAAGGACAGAGTGTAGATCTTGAGTTCCTCCAGAAGAGCCGGGGACAAGAAATAGGCGAGAGGAGAGTCGCGCATACAAGAATCGAAGCCGTGGATGTATATGACCTTGAACTTGGCTTCGTCTACCGGAGTTCCGAATTCCTTGTACGCCAAATGTCTTCCGTCTCTCAGCTTGATCCTCCGCTCTGTCACGTCCGCTCCGATGAGCTTCGGCGGTGGAGGTTGGATTGATTGGTAAACCCATGCCAAAGCTCCGACCAACAATACCAACAGAATCGTCTTCAGCTGTACACCTCCAAAAAAGCAAGTCAAAGAAAACATTTCTTATGTTACACATGCAGTAACTCAATTATGGAATCCCGTGTTTACATTTCAACCAAAACAGCTTTTCTACTTCGAAACCAAAGACGAATGAATTTTTCAGTCCAAATTTGATACATGTATTCAAAACTGAGGGAACATTCAAAAAGAAACTAGCTTCCAGATTCAATGCACAGCACATCCAGTTATCATCTATATACTGTTCATTTACAATAATTGTTAGCAAATAAATAAATCAATAAAAACAAACTTTATTTATATAAGTCAATAAAAATCTATAGACTTTTTTTTATTTTGCAATAATTTTTTTTTTTTTGAGGTGAGTTGAAGAAAAGATAGATATCCACAATTTCAAAAGATTAGAGTCTGAGACTGTATTATTGCATATATGAAACCGAACATAAACAAGGAAGAAAAAAAAAGAAAACCCAGATGTCATTAATTAATTACCAGAAGAAGATCTTTCTTGAGTGTTTGTGGTGTGAGATTGTGATGAAGCTGCAGGTTTCTTCTTCATCCTCTTTCTCTCTATTCTTGAAACAACTGAGTACAGAAAAGAGAGAGTAAGAAAACAAAACAAGAGTAGTAAAAGTGTTTGGTAAGAGATTGCCACTTTTATTGGGTGCTGTCCTTGTGTATATAAATGAAAGTCATAATTATAAATGGATTTTTATTTTCTTTTAGGATTTTGCAAAAGAAGATAAATTTATGAGTGGGATGCAGAAAAGTATTGATACGTGGGCATGTACTTGACTATCCAGTTCCCATGACGGGTTTTTACTACTTACGATAGGTGTAACAGCCTAAGTCCAGTCGAACCCTGAGTTTCTGTAGTAAAATTTCATAACTATAAAATTCTTGGGTCTCCTTTCTCCCACTATAAAAAGGATTTTTTTATTCACTCCAAAATTACAAGTATCAAAACTCTGCCTATTTCTCCACCTTACCAGAGAAACAACCGGACCCAATAACTCAACCAATATTTCAGAATATCCGCCGCCGCAGCTCCACCGCCGACCGCTGCAGCTCCGTCGCAGCTCCGCCATCGGTAAAATCTTTTTTCCTTTTTTCTTCCGTTTCTTCCACTCTTCCGACCTTAACCGCCTCGATCTACACTCGCACAGTCGCCACCACCGCTCCCCGTTGCCCACGCACCCTCATGCGCCGACGCGTGAAGGCCACGCGCCACCGTCTTCCTCTCACGCGCCCACGCACCACCTGCGAGTGAGATCCACGTGCCCCACGCTGCACCCGCACATGAGATCCACGCGCCTCACGCGCCGCCACCTCTCCGCCCGCCTGAACGCCACACGCCGCCGCCACTTCGCGCGCGTGAACACCACGCGCCGTCGCCGTCCGCTCCATCCACTCATTTTCACCATTTTCGTGCTTTTTTTAGGTGGGAACTCACTTAGCCCTTTATATTTCAGAAATGTGCTTTCATATACCAAAAAATGGGCTCCATAATTGTATATCTAAATATTAAATTGTAGATCTAGATTCAAATGGGCCAGATCTGTAAGTAATTGTTCATGCTTATTGGGCCATTATTTTTTTTTTGTTGTGTGATTTAAGGGCCCAATAGACCAGATCCGTCATAACCAATTATGTGTTATAATTGAATTATTACTAAAAACTATTAAATGATAAATGATTGGGATTAATCTGTTGAGTAAATTAGATTGCCATTTTAGCTGGAATCTGGTAAATTTTTGTGTGATGTTGGTTAAGGATACGTTACTTAACCCATATGAATCTGAACATGAAGCTGAATCTGAACATGAATCTGATCTGAATCTGGTATCAATTATTTAAGAGTTTGAGGTGGTTTAAAAGTGTTGCTTGCTGGTTGATTTCTTTGATTGTGATGTGTCGGTACATTGGGATGGTCAGGTTCCTAGGTGTTTTCTCACTGAGTATTTTGTACTCACCCCTCTTCTCTTCCCTGTCACAGACGAGTAAAGAGTGTGCTCTCTCGGAGGTATAGTGCAGTTGGGATGTGCTTATTATTTTATTTTTTTAATTATTTCTGTTAAACTGAGATTGAATTTGAACTGTGCTAAGTTATGAATTTTTGTTGAATTATTATTTAATAAAATGGTTTTGAACTTTACGATACCGAATTTAATGCCTATCTCCCATGTGTTCGAGATAGGCACTACAATAGGAACTTTGAGTAATCGAAGACTCAAATTTACTTTTTCATTCTCCCCATTTTTGTTCCACATTTTCGTAAAAACTATTTTTAAAAATAATAAATAACCAAAACAGTTGTGTTAATATAAATATAAATAGATTTAGATACGTATATATCCAGCTCTTTTCCTTTACTCCTTAAAGGACTTGTGTTTCTGGTTGGACATTCTTGTGTTTCTTATCCAACATACACATTCTTTTCCTTTTTTTTGTCTTAAATTGATTTATTCAGAATAAATATGGTCAGCGGCCTTACAAACTCAAAGTCACCAAACCAGTAGGTAGATAACAAAACAAAAGACCAAAAACCAATTCGTACACTCTAACTCTAAGCAAGAAATTTGGGTTGTCAAGCAAACCCACGCTTGTTTACACAACAAGACTTGATCAAACGAAGCAATGTCATGGAAGCCTAACCCACCATTCTCCTTCGTCATACATAATTTTTTCTAAGCAACCCACAAAATCTTCTTCCTATTGTCACCACTACTCCACCACTATTCAGTCATAACACTTGTCAGTTTCTGACAAAAATCCTTCGAGAGTCGAAAGCAGAACATGGCATATACTGGCAAGGCAAGTGCTATCGACTTCAACAAAATCTCCTTTCCTCCCTGAGAAAAAGCTTTGCCAAACCAGCCATTTAACCGGGACTTCAGTATTTCGTGAATAAATTGAAGCAATTTTTGTTTCGAGCCACTGAAACACTGAGGGAGACCCAAATAATTGCCATCCCCACCTTCCTTCTCAATCCCCATAATCTGACGCAATGGTTCTTTCCGACTCTCAGCAATATGTTTCCCAAAGATTATTGATGATTTAGTCGGGTTAATAAGTTGACCAGAAGCCGCACCATAAAAGAATTCAGGCAACGTATAATTTCCGCACACTCAACAGTTGATGCCCTGCAAAGGAGTAAACTATCATCAGCGAATAGAAAATGATGGACCGTTGGACCATGCTCCACTAACGAAATGCCATTCAAATGACCGGCCCTTTCCGATTGGTTCAGTACATTAATCAGAGTCTCCGCACCTAACACAAAAAGGAACGGTGACAGGGGATCCCCTTGGTGCAAACCTCTCTCTGGTTTAATGAAACCATGGGAATAGCCATTTAAAAAGACATAATAAGAGGCCGAAGTAATGCAAGCCTTAATCCATTGCACCCACACGACATCAAAACCAAATTTCCGCATTAGTTATTCTAGGAAAACCCACTCCACTCTATCGTAAGCTTTGGACATATCAGTTTTGATAGCAATGAAATCCTTACTAACAAAATCATTAGTACGAAGAGCATGTGTAACCTCATGAGCTATCATAATGTTGACCGTAATTAGCCGACCATCCACAAAAGCTCCCTGAGTATAGGAGATGACATCTGGAAGGACCATTTTCAACATATCGCAAAGGATGTTAGATATAATCTTGTAATACATTGAGCATAAGCTAATTGGCCGTAAATCTTTCATGTGAGTGGGCGCAATAATCTTTGGTAAAAGACAAATATTTGTATGGTTCCAATCAGCAAGTAAGATACCCGAGACGAAAAATTCAGAGATTTCCCGTATAATTGAAGGACCACCAATGTTCCAGATTTTTTTTATAAAACACACCAGTAAAGCCATACACACCATGTGCACTACTACCTTTGACAGCAAACGCTGCCACCTTAATTTCTTCTGGGGTGATTGGCCGAGTGAGGCTTACATTCATATCAGTGGAAATTTGAGGCGTCAATACATCGAACAGGTCATCCATATTACCATGATTGGTAAAAGTAAACATATTTCGAAAGTAGTCAACAACGACCTGCCCCTTTGATCCATCAGCATAACAATCTTGGTTATTCTCACAACGAAGCATAATAATGCGATTCCACACTCCGCGACCCTTAACACAATTATGAAAGTACCGAGTGTAACAGTCTCCACTTTTCAGCCATTTTACCCGTGATTTTTTCTTCCAGAAGCGCTCCTCATCGTGGTAGGCTTTAGTGACCTTGGACTTCAAATGCATTAGCAGTTGAGGATCGGGCAATAATTTGATGACCTCATTTTCCAACGATGTATGCAAAGCAGCAAGGCGAGTCTATGAATTTTGATTTGTGTTTCGCTTTCACTTTGATAATTCCTTGCGATAATTCGAGATATGCTCAACTAACGGAATGATGCGTTCCTCGTTGGTGTCAAGCCATCCTCTCCGAACAGCATTCTCAACACCGTCTTGATCCAATCATCGTTTGTCGAAGCAAAAATTTCTCCGACTACGCTCCATTGGGTCAAAAACATAATTTATTAAGATAGGCATATGGTTTGACACCCATAAGTTTAAGTAAGTCATTTTCGACCGCGGGAAAAAGTTAAACCAAGAGTCGTTCCCAAAACTACGATCAAGTTTACACATAACACTGTGTCCCTCTTGCCAACCAGTCCCAAAGAAGGAATTACCAAACTACTCGATTCTCGAATTTTACAATTGGAAACCATATTTCTGAAATTCGAACAGGGCCTCCTAAATTTTCATCAGCTTTCAGTAATTCATTAAAATCACCAACGCTTCATCACGACGTAAGCCAATTTGAGACAGGGCATCCCACATGCGATCAATTTACTCTTTATGTTTCATTTTCCAAATTTATTACTGGAATATCAATTTTGTAATAATTTGAAAGAGAAGTTTACAATTAGAGGGACATATTTTTACAATATAGATAGAGAAATATCCAAAATTAGTCCATTTTTTAGATTTCTTACTAAATTAGTCCATATTGCACATATTTACTAGAATATGTCAATTCTTTGGAAAAAAGACCTCTTACCAAAAAGAGAGTACTTTAGTAAGAAAAATGCCATTACATATTTAATTGGAAAAAATAAGAAAATAATTAAAACAAATTATATCTTCTACCGATTATTAATTAGATAATGAGATGTTACAATGTTAGTGATGTACCACATGTTGGCTTTCCCCGAAAATTGTAATCTTGATTTAATTGTTGTTGACAAAAAAATTATTAAATAAGGGGAAAATGTAAATAGATTTATATACGTTTATAGCTCTTTTCTTTTATTCCTTAGAGGATATACTTTTTTTTTCTTTTTGCTTGGTTTGAACTTATGTGTTTCTTATCCAACATAAAGTTTTTCAAAAAATCTAATCAGTTTACTTTTATGTTTTATTTCCCAAATTTACTAATAAAATATCATTTCTGTAATAACTTTACAATTACATCAGGATATTTTTACAGTATAGACATTATGATGATTCATCTCAACATATTCGTACAAAAATCTGTTTAGTGAAAAGTCTGATGTATTATAATTTGGAAATTTTTATAGATTATGTCATAATCTTTATGAATTATTAAAAAAAAAAAATTCCAATTTTTGTTGCCACAACACATAAATTTAAGTATTGTTGAAGACGATTTTACCATTTTATTATAATCAATTTACAGAAGGCTGGAGGGGGAGTTTTACAAGTGACATGAGAGAATACAAGCAAAGACAATGAAATCATAACTTCTTGTAATCAAGTAAAATCTATAGTGTAACTAAAGAAGAATCAATAAAAAAAAAAAACGTGAGAGGGAAATCAAAACCCTACTCCGGTAATGTGCAATGATTAGATTTATAAACATAAACATAGAAATTGAAAAGTAACACTAGTTGAAAGAGGGTTGAATGAAATACATTATGGAAGAAACATTATTTAAGGTTTTGAATCTAGTTAACAGAAGAGCCATTGTATCCAACGTCTTGGGTACATGTGTGAAGGAGAATTTTGAGTTTTGAGGACCAATATAAAGACTTCATCCTTACATTGACTTGCAATGCATACGTCTACTGTAACTCCGAGTTTTGTGCCATCAATGCTAGATGATGACTTCCCATCAGCCTTATTCCACATTGTATCATCATTCACATCATCCCTCTCTCGCTTGTCATCTTACCATTGAAGAGTTTATAATAGCATACAAAGAACGATTCGTAGTTATATCCAACTTATCTCACGTACATATGAATTCAAGTAGACATCTTTGAAATTGATCCCTTCCATGATGTTTGAGAGAAAGTCAAACATTGACAAAACAAATTTGTTTGTTATCATTATTCTCACCAGGTTACAAAAGTTGCATTGTTCAAAATCCTGAAGAACTAGCTTATATTAGATAGATGTATTATGCCACACACTCGTGCATGAGCCTGAGCATAGGCCCAAGAAACATTTGATTAGGATCTCAGATTTTATTAGAATAAATTTCTCAGAAGCTCTTCTTTGCTGAAAAAGTGCCGAGATACTCCTATAATTAAACAGAATGAATAAATCATTTTTAAAAATCGGATAATGTGGTTATTTACGAAAAAATGATAGAGTTTGATATAATTACACGATCCAGCCAGAAGAACCCGCCCGAACCCGCAACCATATCCCAATCCAGTTGTATTTGTTGCGGTTTAAGTGGGAAATGGAAAACCAGACCAAAACCGACCGAAACCGAAGGAAACCGCCCGAACTCTCTCTCTCTCTCTCTCTCTCTCTCTCTCTCTCTCTCAGTAATTGTCAGTAATTCCCTTTCCCTCCCTCTCACTTGAATTCCGAATTCAACTCCAAATGTCCCTCAATTTTCGAATTTAAGTTTCGTACATCCCTCACCGTGGATCGAATTCACATCGGAACCACCATGGCTCGCACCATGCAAGAGTCGAGAAGGCAACCACCCGTGTATCCTCCTCGACGAGAAGAGAATCCTCCATCGGAAGAGAGCCCTCCACCGGAAGAGAGTCCACCACCAGAAGATGACAATGAATTATCTAAAAAGCGAATGGTAAAAAAATTTAGTATTACTCTGTATAACTGAATTTTGATTGTGAATGTGTATAACTCGAATTGGATTGTAGGATGAGGAGACGGAAACGGGTACGGTAGTAAAGCCACCTATGGGGTTTCATCTGAACAAAACTGAGTACTCAAAGACCATAAAGATCACAACGAAATGCTATATAGCAAAGGCAGTGGAAGAAATTGAGAAAAGGCTGAATAGTGTTAAGAAGGAGTGGTTCTACAGTCAACAAAAAGTCAGCCACTTCTTTCACATGCCCAGGGAACAAAACCACAAGTCTACGGGAATGTGGATGCTCCTTCTCTGCATGGTGATAGGGGTGATATTTTACCGCTTTTTACCATATATTTCAAGTACTTTTTATGACGAAACTAAAGTATTTCAAGATAAAAGTGATGGTTTTAACTATTTTATGTTTTCAAAGTGTTCTTGTGAAAATAAGGAATTTTAGCTCATAAATGAGTATTATTCTCCAAGTTCAGCAATTCAACACCAGATGTTCGGGGCGAGATGAATCTCTTGTGCATTTTGGATTGAAATAAGAATTGAAGACAATCAAGCCACGTGAGTCACCTACTACATGGGCTTGGAATCAAGTCATTTGTCCCAACGACCAAGAAGTTATTCCCTTGATACTGAAGACTAGTGAAGAGGATTAGTTCCACGCTCCAGATGTTTGGCCTTAGATGAAGAGCTTACCCAACATAGATTGCTCTGAGATTTTGGCACAAGATAGAAGAAGAAGTCAGATGTTCAATGCAAGTGGAAGAAATCAATTCCAACGGTTCGATCTTGAGTTATGTTGATTCTACTGAAGACATGTTGTGTAGTCTCGATGTGAAGCAGTCGAAGAACACGAAGGAAGAACGATCGATAGAATGAATTTTGATTCGATCGATAGAGGCCAAAAATGTTTCCTGAATTCCATGAATAGCAGCCCATGAAGAGCCCATGAGCCTAATCGATCGAGTGCCGTTGGAATCGATCGATTCGGACTGGATTTACTCGAGAAGCTTCGAAACGCGTCAGAGAATATTCAGTTGGATACATTTGATCGAATATGCCCTTTACTCGATCGAACGGAGGAGATAAAATCAAATATTTTTTTTAACTTCAGCTGATTCTCTCTTATCACTTCACTGAAGCCCTGGGACGACCCACAACCTCTATATAAAGAGATTTTCGTCTTAGAAGAAATGTGTGCTTCTCTTTCACCAAAAATCTCAAGAGAGAGCAATTTGCTTTCATCTTTCTCTCAAATTCTTGTGCTATTTCGTTTTGTTGTTGTAAAGGAGAAGATTTCACCCTCACTGTCTACAGATTTGGAGAAGTTTTCTGAACCCTTTCTATTTATTTATGATATTAATTTTCATTGCTTTTGCTATGGTTTTTGTTGTCATATTTGAGTAGTTCTTTGTTGGGAATATGATTTTTTAAATAGGTTATCAATGGCTTGACAGATAGGTAGGATTTGTGTTGAACACATGATTGCTTAGGTTGACACCTTAGGTGATTTGTTATATATTAATCTGTTCATCTTGACAACCTAAGTAGATTTGATAAGAACTAGTATTAAATGATAGGTAAACAACTTTCGCGGCTTGCTTTCCTAGTTCACACTTTGTGACTATTGTGTGAATTAAGATATTAGACATGTTTAATCACTACTATGAAAATACGAAGATTAATTTACGACTGGGTTGAATACTTAACCAGATTTATCTGCCTAGAATCCTGAATAGTTTAATCCATGGAACCTAGAAGAATTCTCTGAAATCCGACAATTACAGCAATTTCTTATTTATCTTTTTATTTCATTATTCATTTTCTTACAAAAACTTTTTTATTCGATCGAACGACTAAACTCATTCGATTGATAAAAAAAAAAAAAAATCAAAAACTATCTTTTGTTGCTTAGGTCAAGTTGAATCGATTTTGCTACTGTGTAAATTTGCCTCCCTGTGGATTCAATCCTTAAGTACTACTGCGAGAGTCTATGCGCTTGCAGGAATATTTTGGGTGAAAACAAAATCTTCATCATTATTGATGAGGTTGTTGATGGTTAGAATCATCGTCTTTTTGTTGAAAACCAACCATTATACTTTGAACAACTATTTTATTGATGTTGACGAATTGAAATTTTATGCAAGAATTGATCGAACGTGGATTCAAGGACATCAATGAGAAGCTTGAATCCTTGGATGTGAGATTGAAAGCTGTGGAGCTATTTGTTAGAGAATCAAAAACCTCTAGAGTGAATCATATCCATTGTGTTGATCTCCTTGCTACTGCTGCAAATAAAGTGGCTGACAAGGATACTGTTGTTGTGGAGGATCCTGAGAAGGATCCCGAAAAGGTACAAAAAGAAGAGGATCCTGAAAAGGTCCAAGAAAAAGCAAGTGATCCTAGTGGTGGTGATGTCCTGAGAAAGAAGGAAATAGTGACGAAACAATACAAGAGAAGAATCCACTCAGGGGTAGTTAATGAGGACCATGTTAAGCAACCGTTCGAGAAGCGTAACCCAAGGTAGCGGACAAAAAAAAAGAACACATATTTACACTTTGCGTGTATTTGATCAGACTTTGTGTTTTTGTTGTGTATTTGGTGTGTATTTTGAGTACTTTGTTTCTGTGTTTTTGGTTAAAACATTGTTTTTGTTGAAACCAAAATTTATTCAAATTAGAGTTTCGAAGAACCAAAGGCTTACAAGGCTGAGTTAGCTATTGAATCAGCAAGAGAATTGACTAAACATGGAATAAAATAAATTGAGATACATGACAAATCTTCTGCGAGAAAGTAAAATCCAAACATTAAGCTTGAGGATCCAAAAAGACCCATCCAACTAATTGAACCCGAAACAAATTAAACCATAAAAACGAAACTGAAAAAACCTTGATCTTGTTGAGGGAATAATGTGGATGGATGGAGAATCAGGTGTAATAAGGAAAGGGGAAGAAATTATTTGGTTTTTTGGGGAAAATGGGCAATTTTTTTTTTAAGGGAAATTTGAAATTTTCCGTGTGGATTTCTGGTTTTGGAGGAAATCGGGTACATAGTTGTACCCATTTTTTTGGTTGTCCTGATATACAAACAATTGTAATGTGGCGGTTTTTCACTAATTCCTACTTATACCAATGTTACAATAATATTTACTAGTTGTACTTATGAGATTATGTTGTTATATATATATATATATCTAGAAGGGGATGACCATGTATCATTGGTATGTACAAACTTTTAGAAATATTGTCTCATATTAAGGTCAAGAATAAGTAACTTATCATACTTGATGAAGGTGTTATATGCCAAAAGTACTTATATGTATATGAGTATTTGTAATTCCCATATAATGTGTGTGATATGCATATGAAATAAAGTTTATCAATGTAACTTGTAATAATTTTCAAGTTTGTGAATGTAAAAAGTTCATTTTTTTTATAAACATTAAACTGAATTTTTCATTATTTATTAACTTTAATTTTATTTATTCATAATTCATGTTGCAGTTGTTTATAAACATTATTTTTATTAATTTATAATTCATGTTTCAGATAATAAAGGTCTAGGTTAACACTACAAGAAATTTGGTTTTTGATAGCGCGGGAAATTTTCTATCATATGTTATACATAGCGTTTTAATGAACGACATCGGCAGCTATGGTAGGTGCCATACAATAACAAGTTTTAAAACGCTATAATAAGTTTATATAAAATAGCGTTAATCGAATGATGTAATATATTTTTCCATAACTCCTTTTAGTTGCTATATTATATAAATTATGCTATTATCTTTTCTTTTCTCAATGCTATAATTTTCGTTGTTATGACACTTATTTGACGTAGTTGTTAGCTCTTTACATTAGGTTGAACCTATTTAATTTGCAAAATATCCAATCCACATAATAAACATATAAAAACTACATCATTTCATAAACCAAATATCAAGTCATACATAATAAAAATAAAAAATACTACTAATACATAAGAAGAGTATCTACTCATCAAGGTTTATGAGAAAGGAAACAAAAAAAAACTTTCCATTTCTTCTTACTTGCACTTCTAAGTTTGTACTTGAAATCCTGTAATCATCATTTCTTACATATACCAGAAAAAAAAAGAGTTAAGAGTGCAATAACAAAAGTGACAAATAGTTATTTCACACTAACCTCTTTGGAGTTTCCAAACATACCGATGTCGACTTACTCGAGACTCTTACTTAATGTAGCGTCTCTAGCATCCTTCGTTGTAATTGAGCTATATACTTAACTCAGTAACAGACTTCTAATATATAATCATATAGATTTATCAGACAATAACTAACAAGCATATAGACATGCATAAGTTAAGGAAAAGCAAGTGTAAGGAAGCTAGCTAACCTAACATAATCGAGATCTTCTCCGAGTTTATTGAGTTGCTCAACTATATATGCATCACCCACATGGGCAGATGAGGTATATTGTAGCTTCTCAAGACCTCGAATAACGCTGTCAATTTCAGAATCATGTTATTAATGCCCTGATAAACACACAAAAACAATAACAGTGAACTGGTAACTTATATGAAATCCAATTTAAAGTAGAAAGCTGTTGACTCAATAACAAACGGCAATCTTTCTACACAAATAAAAAGACATCATAATTTACACAAAAAGATAGGTGCACACAAATAAAATGACATCAACCACTACAAGAAAACAGCTCGTTTGCGAGGGAAATTTGCGACGCCGCGTTTCCCTCGCAAATCTGCGTGGCATTTGCGACGAATATGCGTGTGGTCCCAAACATCATCGCAACGTCGTCGCAAATCCGCGACGTCATTTTTCGTGGCAATAAGGTCGCTAAGTTGCGACGGTTTTACGACGTTTTCGCGTAAAGGGTGAACTATGCAAGGAGTGAGCGACGTATGTGCGTCGAACACGTAATCAACGCAAAGGACTCGCAAATTTGCGACACTTTGCGTCCAAGGTGGGAGGAACCGACAACAAGACGCAAATACGTCGCAAAATNACTTTGCGTCCAAGGTGGGAGGAACCGACAACAAGACGCAAATACGTCGCAAAATTGCGAGTCCTT